>JAOUQT010298100.1:0-16436 GCA_025769995.1 Xyliphius kryptos | reverse complement strand
GATAAAAGCATCTGCTAAATGTAAATGTAATGGACTTCACTGTTTTGCAGGTTTTCCTTCCTTAAATATTCTACATTAAAATGTATTATTAAAAAAATATATATTAAATTCTTGGCTGGATTCAGGCTTCTATGGCAATGAGCTATTCACATCAAATTTTTGCATTAAGCAGTCATCAACTCTGCTAAGCAGCTGCCTAAAAAAATTACCCTTGATGCTCACTAAGCAGGAAAAGATTGTAGAAAAATACCAAAGTGTTTTCAAGTAGCTGTATCTTCAGATTGTGATATCTTCACACAGATTCTGTGTAAAACGTATCTGTCTGAACTGCTCCATTAGTTTGCTAGATAACCAAAAAACCAAACCCTGTTTGACTGCCAGCAACCACATTCATTAAAAGTTTGCACACTAAAGCATGTACATAAGCATTCTGGATTTAAAAATGTTAAAAAGTTTAGTGGAATTGAAAGTAGCAGATGTTTCCGAAACTAAAACAAAAGCTTGCAGGAGAACAGCACTGATGTGCTTAATGTTGTTATTGTAACAGAAAAAAAAAGGAAATTATTCTATTTTTTAAGTTTAAGACTAAATTGTCCTTGTATGATTTGGGGTTTTGTGCTCTTAAACAAAGGCAAGAATTGACATTGGTGCAAAACACCAACATTATTTGATTTTTAGCTTGGGAGATACTGGCTGATGTTGATGTGGGCGAGAGATAATTTAATAATGTGTCACTACCTTCCTTAGCAGACAACCTTGCTGCATGTACAAAGTACATCTATAGGGGGCTTTGCTTTAAACATTACCTCAAATTAATTGGAATATAACTTTTGAGATAATGTCATAGTGACTTTCTACCAACTCTCAACCTAAAACTGAAACTTTCTAAATGGCTCTGCTTAAAGTAAATACACAATGAAAAAGTTTTGTTATATTGTATAATAATGTATCAGAAAAGTTGGATGTTCCGCTCTAGCATTAAATCTGCGAGTAGATGTACTGTGTAATTGTGTAATTCAGTGAGACACACGGCATTACGGTGCGTTCTGTGATCCGTTTTTCACCATTTAGATCAACATAAGATCAGACATTTCTTTCCATTCGTTTCATGTTCTGGCAGCTTAGGGGGGGTCTGCAAGGTTTTATTCTACAACCCACTTGTACGTGTAATTGACAGATATAGAGATGTGTAACCACCCTGCTTTATTTCAACTTAATGAGAGCATGTGTGGCACTAGAGGATTAGTGATGGCGTTAAGCACCCCATGCTGTTGCCATTTAATCAGGGCTTGGCGCGTGAAGGAGGTCTGTGGGCAGCTAGAGCCTAGAGGAAAGCCCAGCAGGGAAGCGTTGTGATGTAGCCTCCGATCCCCAGCCATTATATTGCTTCATTTCTACAAACGCACTTTGAAAAGTTTAAATTATTTTAGCTCTGAATTTCACTCAACCCACATCAAGAAAAAAATCGTTTTCATTTTTGGGCTCCCAGTGAATCGGAAGTCCTGGGGAGTTCGAACAGCTTTCTGGAATGTCTTAATGTTTTTATTAACGTCTCTGTTTTTTGGGGGTGGTGGATGGGACTGGGTGTGTGTCGGGCCTTTTAGCAGGTCATCATGGGAGAGCATCTTCAGTAAGAGCAGCGAGGTGCTGACTGTGCAGGAGTTGCAGTGCTGCCAGCGCTTGGTGCAGCTGTGCCGCGAGTGCCTGCTGGTGGTCTACAAGTTCGTCTCTGACTCTCGCAGCTCACTGACCAGCCTCAACCCGGAGTGGGATGACCCCAGGTAAACTCTCTTCCTTTTTTCTTGATTTTTTTTCCCTTTTCATTTCTCCCCTCCGTCTGTTCAACCTCTGTCTCTGAAGTGACTTCAGTCAGAGGTTCATGATTGGAGACATGCTTGACTTTTGAGTAAGACTTAGATGAAGCTGTGAACATGCAAAAATGGTACCCCTTAGGAGCTGCTAATTCAATTATACCTAAACCAAGCAAGTGTTTCTGCTCTGCCACGCATTCAAAGATATTATTTAATGGAAAATAATTCAAATAGAATTTGGCTGAAATGCAATCAGCTCGAGAAATTTTGGCTCTTTTATGGGTTCTTACAAATATCCGTGCTTTAATGGTTCATGACATAGGAGAAAATGTATTTCTCCTTAAGGTTCTCTGACCAAATAAAACATTTCTGTCATATTTTTGAAAGACCTGTGAAATTCTTGTGGCTATACTGTAATGCTATATGCTTTACATTTGTTTTATTTTAGCTTAATGACATGTTTGCATGGGATTTCAGCACTTTACTGAGACAGCTGGGAAGTAGATTGGTGAAAAATACAGCACCAAAGTTTACTTAATTCTCAAACTCACAGTAGATTTTAATTAGGGATCGACTGATAATCTGAGCCAATCATTAAATTTTTATGCACCAACCCTTATGTTAACTTCAGCTCCAACTGCTAATTTTAAACCTTTCTTATCATAAGGTCTTCTGCAAAACTGATTGATTTCATCTCATCTCATTATCTTTATCTTATTCCTGTACTAGAGGCGCGGTGGGGGGGTTCCGATGCCCATGCCCATCCAGGGAAAAACGTTTCGAACACTGGGCACATACACCCAGCACAGGGCAGAATCCATTGCTAGGCATTTTTTTGTGACTGTGGAAGGAAACCGGCGAAAACCCACACAGACACATCGAGAACATGGAATCTCCACCCAGTTTGGGATTTATACCTGAATCCCCTGATTTATCAGAACCCCTACCATGGAGCTCCCAAGCCCTCAGATACCTTAGCTTTAGATGCTGTCACTACTGAAGATAATCCACAAACCAAAAGTGTCCAGCCACCAGCATCCTGTAGGCAGTTTTCTGTTAGAACTGATGAAGTTGTAACAAATTACTGCACTAAAAGGTGGTGCAGTGATGTACACTATATAATACTGGTAAAAAGTAACCAAAACATCTTTTTTATGGGGGATGGAACCTAAAAAGCAGCCCATTATTATTTGTGTTTACTGTTCTCTGAACTGTGTGTGAAAATGAGATGTTTGGCTCTGATGGACCATATCCAAATTGTAATACTTCAGTGCATTAGTTGTTTCACAAATTTTTTATTTAAAATTATATTTTTTAAAGTTTAGGATCAAAACTTGCTGGCTTAACAACCACTGATTTGAAATCCTTATTTAGTTTCATTGGGTAAGGACAGTTTTGCTGCATATAGGCCAACATGGCCTGTATTTAATGGTACAACATTAAATACCAAATTATACCATCAAATTCCAAAAAAGGATGTTAGGACATCGGTCATTACTTATGTCACAGTTAAAATCGCTGAGATCACATTGTTTTACTTATTTTGGTTAAAATATTAAGACCAGTTAAAAAATTGCAAGTATTTGCAATTGGATATTAAGAAGGTTCTAAGTAGACATTCACAATGTTAAAAGAGGAAATCGGTGTGAGAGACAAAAACATTTGAGCAGGGAATGAGCTGATTTTTTCAGCTGATCAAAAGTTTATCTTTAGTCATAGCATTTAAGAGCCACAATCTGGGCAAAAACTTGAATTCCATGTCATTTTCTGTCAAGTATTTACACTGTTAGGACCCTCTCATGGCAAAAGCAAAAAATCTCACTCACTTTGAACGTGGTAGAATTGTTGAGCTGCATAAGCAAGGCCTCTTACAACGTGCCATCACTGCAGGTTTTTTTAAATGATCCTGAGAGTTATGGAACAAAAAAGTCAAGTGGTAGACCCAAAAATAAATTCACCAGTGCTGAGCCGCAGGACCTGATAGGCTGTCCATCAATACACGGGATGATCCTCTACCCAGATTGAGACCATTACTGGTGCTGACTGCAGCCCAATAACCATCAGACAGCATACTGCGAGTGAAGGAAACAAAACAGAAACAAAAGGCCACGTCCTTTTCACCCGTTTGGATTTTGCAAGGGCGCACCAAACATGGGACATTAAAAGGTGGAAAAATGTTGTATTCTCTGGTGAGAAAGAACTTAACTTTGATGGTCCTGATGGCTTCCAACATTAGTGACATGACAAGAAGATCCCACCGGAGATGTTTTCTACACGGCACAGTGCCATCATGATTTGGGGTGTGTTTTCCTTCAATGGAGCTTCAGCAGCTGGCTATGTGGAGATGTTGCAGTGGGCTGGGCTGGGTTTGTCAACAGGACAATGCTGTAGTTCTCAATGCCCGTCTGACAAAGGACTTCTTCCAGGAGAATGACATCACGCTTTTGGACCATCCAATCTGATTTTAATCTGATTGGGAACATTTGAGGATGGAGGGCAAGGAAAGTTTACAAAAAACAGTTTTAGAGAGTGGGTGTCCTTCTTGAAACCATCTTAAACACTTGGAGCAACATTCCCATTAGCCACCTGAAAACATTTACTGTACATGAAGCATATCTAAACAATTGTTTGAAGTAATCAACAAGAGTTTTTTTTTTTTTGAGCTATGCTGATAAACAGTCTATATCTGTTAAATAATAGTTTTCAAATTATTCCCTGCTTAAAAGTTTTTGTCTCTTGCGCCGATTTCATCTTTTAGCATTGTGAAGCTACTTAGAAGCTTCTTATGATCTAATACTACAATTTTTTTTACTGGTCTTAGAATTTTGATCTTAGAAGCTTCTTATGATCTAATACTACAATTTTTTTTACTGGTCTTAGAATTTTGATCAGGAGTGTACAGTATATTACCTGAAGCTGCATGATTTAATTTAATGACTAGATAATTAGAAATTTGTATAAGCAGGTACACACATTTTAGCAATGTGTTCTGTATGTGTCAAAATTAATTCTATGATAAATTTTAATAACAAAAAAAACACATTTTACTTTAATATGTATCTTAAGTACATAAAATACAAAACACATGAAAACAGTTTCATCACAAAACACATGAAAACAGTTTCATCACATTTGGAATGTTGGTGGCAGGGCAGAGCTCTAGAGTCTCTAGTTTAATTTTTAGCTCCAATCACAGTCACTGTGGAGTTTTGTGTATGTCTCCAATTCTCTATGTGACTTTTCTCAGGTTTGTCCACTTTTTACACCTGCCAAAACATGAAAAGGTAGAAGAACTGAACAACACAAATTGCCCTACAGGTGCGAATGTGTGAGAATAGGTTTGGGTGTGCATGTAAGTGTGTGAAAGTGTGAATAGTGTTCTGGGATGGACTGATCGCCTGCCCATGGTGAATCTTTACCTTACATTTAAACCACAGTGAGCTTAAATTGGATAAGATTTTAAAATAATAAAGAGTAATGAGCTCTTTTGCAAAGACATCTCAACTGTTGCACATTTTAATAAATTGATTTTATTGTGCATTTCAGGTCATTTAAAGTTGCAGTTAAGTAAAAATGATTTGTAACTAAATGCATGTAGTTTAAAAAGCTTTATTTCATCTTTTGCCACCTAATAAGAAGATAAATATTTCTAATTTATTTATATAATGAATACAATGAATTAAAAAATAGTTTAGCTAGGGAACAACACAGCACTATCCAGAGCATTCTCATGAGGTCAGCCATAACTCACACTTTCCGTTTTCTCACACTTAACAATGGGCATCGTTTGTGCACTAAAGCACAGTCATGCTGGGACCAAATAGGACCTTCCCTAAACTGTTCCCACAAAATTGCAAGCCAACAAAGATGCACTGCAATGTGCTTAATACATATAGGGCACTGGGACTGAACGAAACATCCAAATGTAACGATCCAATGTGCCATGGCTTTAAAATAAGATGAACTCTTGCTGTATATTATTTAAGTTAATTGTAGTTAATGCAGGAAAAACACATTTAAACATTGAACTGTCTGTTGTGTAAGAACCTAATGGGTTTAACCCATGGGTACAATTAAATTCATGTGTATCATTTATTAACTTATGATCATTTCTGTCAGCTCTAATAAAATCCATATAGGTCGATCCCTGTATCTGATGGAAAGAGTGACTCAATTCTGTACAGAGGTCCTTCCTATGATGCACTGCTGTAGAGTCAGTGTAAGACATACAAACAAGTCTTTCATTATAAACGATTTTGGTACTTCACAGTTATTAACCTGTTATATTTGAGTGCGGTGCTACAGTTGTATCTGCACAGTTTATTGGTTTAGAATGTGTACAGAGTAATGAAATCAACAGTTCTGGGATGTAGCATCCTGAACCGGACCCTGTTTTAACCTATAATTGTATTATATTTACTGTAAATTCTTGCTTAACTCCACATTTACTGCAACCTGATTAAGCTAACAGACCATAAAAACCCAGCTGACTTTGTAAATTCATTTACCTGTTTGAGACTTCTAAAGCTTTTTAAAGCTGTGTGTGGGCAGGACCCAAAGGTACCAGTTTTCTCCTTATCCATTAAACTGTGATCCTGTCTTTCTGCTTTTAACTTGCGGACCGTGTTGAAGCTCGCCTTCGGCTGCTGGACCAGTCTCATCTCGTGGCTCAACCCCTTCCTCTTCCACCCTCTCACTACATGATGCAGGTCTTTGTCCTCTTGGTTTTGGATGAAACCCCCCTTACGTGTCCAGACCATACCAGCCGCCCTCACACTCTTGCCTGCCCTTGTTTGCTCTGTTGTCTTTGAGCACCAGGTCCTGGATGGGACCATGTCTAAGAAGCACAACTTTTTCTCCATCTCCTTTTCACTTACCATGGCAACAAGCACCCACTCATTCATCATAGCGAATCACAACAGTCCTCACTGCATGGCGCATGACATGCACTTCCACATCTTTTCCTGGGACATGCCTCATTGACGACTCCGTGGCAGAACGAAGCAGGGGGATGACAGATTAGACTTTTCACTTAGCCAGCATATGCTTTGCCTCGTTAGGAAAATGATGTCTGAGTTGGGGCATGGCACCATATTGGCGGTGACCCCCCTCCCTTCCCCCACTTCCTTTCAAAAGCCACTCATCCTCTGCTCTGGCATGTGCCTTGCCCCCTACCTGCACCCATACGCCGCCTGTCCTCCATCCGCTTCCGCACGCCACTCTTGGCTACCAGAGTGACACAGGGTCGTGCACCATCAGGGAAGCAGTGACAGTCTGTCTCAGGCTCCCCCTCATGTGTCTGAAGCTTTTCTTAAAGGACGCAATTTCACACACAGACCTTCTTTAACTTATAGAGCTTAGATCAGGTAAGGCTAGAAAACGTATTTGTGAAGGGTGGAGGGGAGGGTTAAATTAAATTTTTTTTAGTTTAACCTGTAAAGGGGGAACTGCTTATGCAAACAAGTCTTGTATTCTGACCGTTTAAATTTTCAAAATTTGTTAGTTAGTTTGTGTATTAGTTTTGCCACTGAAAACTAGCCAACGTGCTAACCACTAAGCCACCATGACACCATATTAAAAAAAAATCATAATGTTAAAAATATGACAACAAGTAATTAATCATTACAGAATTAAACCTGTGTATTTTTGCTTTGTGACTACAATGAATATGAAGAAAATGAGTCAAGTTGTCATGCTATCTGATTACTGATCATCACACCAGTGTAAAATCAGAAAATGGTCAGAAAATAAAAAAACAAGCTTAACAATCTCAATTTGAGTATATTAAATTGAATATATCAAATATGAATGAATGAAACAAAAAATCACAACTTCATTACATTCTGTTAGGTCATTTAGCAGATGCTTTTATCCAAAGTGACATACAATGGGACGTATTACTACTCGGTTGGGTTTAAGAACACAGGGTTACATACAGCATCCATGGAGCAATAAGGGTAAAAGATCTTGCTAAATGACCCACATTGGACCTGGGATTTGAAACCATAAATTTCAGATTGATAGCCAAACCTTTTACACACTGAGCTACAAACTGACATTTAACAGGTTACTTCATGCTTTTGCAACTTAATTTTTAGTTTAACACCCCGACCGCTGAGTAACCACATGCTTACTTACTACTTTATTTATTTTATTAAAAGAAAACTGCAATAAAACATTGTATTACAGTAATAACAAAGACAATTAGAGCTAGATGACTATTTTAGACCTGTTCTGCTGTAATTAAGGAAATAGAGAGACAGAATGGATTTGATTCTATCCACGGTGTTCCAAATTATTACGCATGTTAGAATACATTTATTAAGACAATTGGTATTGATCTCAGGTTTGTTAATGATATTGCCAGATGATTTTGGCCGAATGGTTTTCAAAGTTAATTATAATGAGACATTCCACATTATTAAGCATGTCACAGTTCTTAAGCAATTTGGCGAGGAAGAAAACGTTTCTGATGATAATAAGTGTGAAATACTTTAATGTCTTGCAAAAGGCATGAAAACAATTAATATTTAATGAAAACTGAGATCATCCAACTGTGAAAAGATATGTGAGTGATTCACAGCACAGGTTAATATGATTTGTTAGAGACTCATTAAGGAAAGTTTCAGTTATACAAATGAATCTTTTTTGAAAGAGCAGCTGTAAATATTCCCTGGTTGAGCAGTAGTTTTTAAAGTCGCTGGTGTCTTTAGAGCGTCTTGACCCTCTACAGGCTGGCAGCTATGCATAGACCTGTAGTTTGGTCATCCTTTGGTCACGAAAAAAAAAACATGTATAAACCATGTTCTTTATGTATGAATGCCATGTTTTACTGGGTGGTCCTGATGGATGGATTTCTAAATGTTCTATAGGGCTGGTAAACAGCCCCCCCAGTTACTACACGACTGCGGCATCAGCAAGGAGTTAAGAGGGTAGATCCTTTTAGGGGCCCTGAGGGTATCACAATGATTCCTACCTGAGCATTTTCTGCAGTGGTAAAAAAAAATGTGTATTTGCAAATATATTCATATTCATTTGAGAAAATCCATTGCGATACTTTGACAACATACTTCCAGCTAACCAGATACATCATACCACAGACATGTTCAGTAATCATGCAATCTTTACACATTTGTTTACCTTACATTAGTAAGTACATTAGCTCAAACTGGTAGATTACATCTGATGACAGATTGAGGCCAGATCCCAATCTTTAGGGACACATTAGGGAGCAAGACCACCTGTTGTCACCAATCTCTGTGTGGTGGTCCACATTTTGATCCACATTCAGTGTGGTCCAGTGCAATTGCTGTATTTGCATTTAGTCATTTAACAGATGCTTTTATCCAAAGCGACAAGTATCCCATTTAATAGCTGGGGTCAAAACACATGGTTACAGACACAATCCTGGAGCAATTAGGGTTAAGGGTCTTACTCAAGGACCCACGTTGGTAACTCCAGAGGACCTGGGATTTGAACCCCGAACCCTTAGATTGCTAGCCCTACACCTGAACCACCAAGCTAACACACCCTACACTATTTACCATAAAAACAACCCAGAGTTGGCCTTAACAGTGTAAAATACTCTAAATTATAATTCAGGAAAAGATAATATTAATGCAAAACTGATTTAGTCAGATTTGTGGCAAATAAAAGTCCACTACTGTTAGGTTAGGCCATAAGAACCTCCAGCTTTATACCCTAAATCACTGCATTTTGTTTTGTATTCTATAGTCCATTTTGTGGCTTTTTCGGATAATATTCCGTAGTTTGGGAGATGGGCTGTGTTTGTATTTTGACCTACATAATCTCCAAAAGTTTGCCCTTTTCGTTTCTTTAACTTTTGGTACTCACTGGATCAGTATCCTTCTGACTTCACCATCTAGTATGACAGACCAGTCTGATCCAGGCCTGGTGTTCATGGTGCCACAGAGTTTTTGCTACTTAATATTGTTACAGTTAATATGCTTATTCAAAGCACCTTACAAATACCCCAGGTTGAGGGTTGGAGTCAAAGCACCGGGTGAGCCGTGATACAGCACCAACAGAGCAATGAGTGCTAAAGACCTTGATTAAGGGGCCACATTTGCAAATTTAGTGCACAGTTGAACTTTGCGATTAATACCTCCATTGAGCCACTATGCACAATGTTAATATATTTCTGTATTATTCTTTTAAGCCATGTCTTTATCCTAGAGTCTTTTGAAAGTACCCTTTCCACCTCCATCAGAATTATTTATTGTGTTATCATGATTTATTTGTGAAATCCTCAAGCTATCAGTCTGACTGGTTTAGGTGGAAAATGCCTTGAGTTCAAACTTGATAATAATTGATTAAAGTTTGTAATAGTATGAGAGTCTTAATTACTGACAAAATTCAAAATTAATTAGTACTTTTGTGTTATTTATTTACTTTTATTTTCAGATTCAGATTTTTTCATTTGCTTTATTTTTCAGTTCTATCATGATGCAATCTTTTTCTGTAATTACTTCAGTTCTCTTGTCTATCGAGTTTAAAGATGTTACAACTATAATAGATGCATTTCTATCGCACCAACATAGAACAAAGCTCAATGTCTTCAGATAGCATTATGCCAGTTATAATGCTTAATGTATATTTTAAACAGGCTGCTGCTTTTTCAGTGTGTGTAATCCACAGTCAGGCAGCTGCTGGATCTCAGGGGATTTAGTGCTGCCAGGTATTTCTAAGAAAACTTCAATGATCAAAAGATAAATACCTGGTGGAGGCATTGCACAGGTCCCATTAAATATTGCCAGCAGCCTGATTGGACTGTGAGTCACACAGACTTTTACAATCTTCCTCATTTGGACAGTACTTCCTCTGAGAATTCTTTAAATGAAGCACATGAGGAACATGGATAGCGCTACAATTATTCGTAATATTAATATCTGATTAGCAGCAAGTGAATAGTGTATTGGGACCGTTTTTGTTTTACATTTTAGATTTAGCTCTGTACTATTAATGTTATAATTTAAAACTGACCCACACAACCAAAGCAGGACCAATCATTTTAGTTTGATCTCAGCGCCCAATTATTTAGAAGGTTACAAGTGTAATTTTGATGTTGCAACCTGGTGGTGCAGTGGTTAGCGCTTCAGCAAGAAGGTCTATGGTTTGATTCCTGGCATGGAGTCCTTTCTGTGTGAAGACTGGATGTCTTCCGTGTTGCTGAGTGTTTTTTTTCTTTTTCTTTCTGCGGTCTTTGGTTTTCTCCCACGTAAGATTGCCAATTGAAGATACTAAATTGTTGTTGGAGGGCTGTGCGTATCGCTGCACTTGCTGCACCAGTTACATTCCTGAATAAATAGAAGGACTGAATCAGGAAGGACATCTGGTATTAAAAGATCTTAAGCATCAGCTTGTTTAGTTTTAACACAGCTTTAATAAAAAAAAAAAAAATTGCGTTATCAGACAGTAAGTAAATATGATGCGTGTATGCCTCATTAATGTCTATAGATAATAATTCCATTTTTTTAAACCTTTTTAAAAATCACTTTATACATTTTCCAAGTGTGTTCTTTTAAATGCTATACACATTTTATGTATGGTTTTCTTTGTTGTAGACCATATGCCTGAAGGTTGTCGGTCTTTGTTTATCTTCAGTCTCTGCTGGTCAGCGTTGTACCGATTGATTAACTGGGGTATTGTAGCCATTGTATTCATTTTAAACTTGTGTATGGAACTCCAGAAAATTCCCTTATTCAATTTTGCGGCCAATACAGTGTCAGTCCGTCTTGCGAATGCCATATACAAGTCCTAGGCAGTGGGATTTTAAGCCATTCTTCATGCAGGATAGTGCATAAAAATAACTAAATGTAAATAGTGGCCAGGTCACTACGTGATGCTGGTGAAGAAAAACGTTTCCTGACTCGCTCTTCCAAAACCCCCCAAAGTGGCTCAATAATATTTAGATCTGGTGACTGTGCAGGCCATGGGACATAATCAACTTCTCTTTCATGTTCATTAAACTAATCTTGTGAACTCTTGTGCTCTTACCCTGCTCTTACCCTGCTAATTGAACCTTCACGCTCTTACTGGTGCAATGTGCAATTAATTAAATTAAGGCCAACAGGCTGCTCCAATTTAACCATGAAACCTCCCACACTAAAATGACAGGTGTTTCAGTTTCATTGTCCAAACCCTGTACCTGTTTGTTTCAACACTTATTGACAGTTTTCTCCACCTTTGTTCCAGTTCTACTAGTAATTCTACAATTACAGAGCATGGCCCACAGTGCATTAGGGTTTTCTAAACACCTCAATGTCACTGCTGGATTAAAAATATGTATATCCACCAACATCCTGTAGTCAATGTCCTGTGAGCACTAGAGAATAATTAAAGGATGACTAACACAAAATGCAGCAACAGAAGTTTGATTTAACATTTTCAAGAAGCAGTTGTGGACCAACTCCTGTTGCACTGCTGTGATGTCATTATACCAGTGCAACACACCAATGCACAAACATCAAGTCAGTGTCATAGCTGTGCTATGAATTGTCCAGCCATCCATCCATTATTGCTTATTCCTCTACTAGAGTTGCGGTTTTGTTCCCCATGCATTTCCAGGGGAGAACATTTTGGGCACTGTGTAGATACAGGACAGGGCACCAATCCATCATTGACCACACACTCACTCACACATCCACACACACAAACAAACACACACACTATACAGGGCAATTTAGAGCATTCAAGTTACCTGGAATCCATGTTTTTGGACTGTGGGAGGAAACCGGAGAACCCAGAGAAAACCCACGTGGACACTGGGAGGACAGGTGAACGTGCTAACCACTAAGCCACTGTGCCGCCCACTATGAATTTTATATTATCTGTATATAGTATATTGTATAGTAGCAGATCTGTGCTAAACATAAAACAACTGAATAAAAGG
Organism: Xyliphius kryptos; assembly: GCA_025769995.1. Lineage (NCBI taxonomy): Eukaryota > Metazoa > Chordata > Actinopteri > Siluriformes > Aspredinidae > Xyliphius > Xyliphius kryptos. Next base: position 3,713 of record JAOUQT010298100.1, on the reverse strand, counting down.
GACTAACAGTATGCAAAAAAGAAAGATGATGAAACACAGGCTGTAATTGTAGAATTGCAAAGTGCATCTATTTGGCAAGTGAAGCTGAACAATTTGCAATGAGTATAGAAGAAAGGGCGTATTTAATAAAGTAGGTGGTGAGTGTATAGACCATTATTTATAATCATGAGCCATAAAAAGGCTCTTGGTTTCTAGCTGGTGGAAGAAAAATCTCTTTATTTGCTGCTTATTTCTGAAATTTTCTGATTCACCAGTTTGTTTAATTTCTTTAAGTGGTTTGTCTCATCGTGGGTGTGATATTGTTTTTCCATCAGTATGACTAAGGACGATTAGCTGTTTGATCATACAGGACAGTACAGCGGCACCTTGATTTGTTTATTATTTCAAAATTTTGGCAAATTCTTAATACAAGTTTTAACATGGCTGTAGTGTCACAGGTAATTTGCCACACAGCCAGTGAGGCGTGAGAGTATTTTATTCATTCCTTATTTTTACACCTCATTATTTTGGTAGGATTTACAGTTGTATAGGCTGGACATCTGTAGCTAGTTATATGTACTTTACAGTATAGAGAGAGAAATATAGAAAGCGATGGATGGATGCATATGTACATAGATTGACAGATACATGGACTACTTACATATTGACTGAATTACTTTAATTATCCAGTGGAAGTGTCTTGGCCTCCAGTAGCTTATAAGCAAAAGAAATGAAGTACTGCTTCAGATTTATGTCCAAGTAGAAAAACCCAAAAGTAATATTAATTTACTTTTTTATTCATTAGGGCGGCACAGTGGCTTAGTGGTTAGCACGTTCGCCTCTCAGCGCTGGGCATTCCCTGTTCGAATCCCAATCTGGGTGGAGTTTACATGTTCTCCCCATGTCTGCGTTTCCTCCGGGTTCTCAGGTTTCCTCCCACATTCCAAAAACATGAATTGCCCTGTATAGTGTGTGTATGTGTGTGTGACTGTGTGATCGAGTGTGTACCCAGTGAGGGATTGGCGCCCTGCCCTGGGTGTATCTGCCCAGCGCCCGAGACGTTGTCCCCTGGATGGGCATGAGGAACCCCCCCGCGACCCTCATAAAGGAATAAGCAGAAGATAATGAATGAATGAATGAATCTTCTGCTTAATCCTCAACGAGGGTTGCGGGGGGTTCCCCATGCCCATCCAGAGGAGAATGGATGGCAAATACATCCAGGACAGGGTGCCAGTCTATCGCTGGGCACACACACACACTATACGGGACAATATAGAACAGCCAATTTACCTCTATGTTTTTTGAACTGTGGAAGAAAATAAATGGGGAGAACATTGAAACTCCACCCAGATTGGGTGGCGAATCGGGAATCCCCAGCGCTGAGAGGCGAACATGCTAACCACTAAGCCACCATACGGCCCCCAAAAGAAATATAATTTACAAATTCTTTTCGCAGTTCCTAAATGCGTTCAGATGATCTTATTAATTTTTAACATTAAAAAAGCTGTTTTTCTTTTAGCATCAGAAAAAGCTAAATCTATGCAATTTTTTAAATAAAAAAGAACAAAAAAATACACAAGTCATGCAATTTCAGCGTGCATTTATGTACATACCGTTTTTTGTTTTTTTTTAATTAGAAAAAGAACATGAGAGAAGGTTGGTCTTCCCGCCTCGTTTTATTATTGTACTTTGCTGAATGAGCCTGATGCACTGAGGGTAGTTAATCTACATTTTTAGACACCTGCTTGACAAGCACCAGTACTCCTGAGCTGTTTCAAGGGCATTCTTGTTGAACTAAATGAAGTTAATTTGACTTTTCGCGGGTCTCCAGGGTATGGCAAGAGCATTGCTGCAGAGCAAGTCTTTTTTAGTACACATGGAAGAAAAGCATGCCTAATTTGTCTTGGGGATATTATACAAGCAGGAATGTCACAAGTACCATGTTACATCAGGAAGCCCGTGGCGCGAAGCCGTTTTTGTGCCCAGTATGATTATGCATCTGAAGCTATGTTCTGTGTTAACCATGAATATAAAACACAAACAGTACACAGATAGCTGATTTACACTGGTCCTTCGGGCCTAACTTAAACTTTACATTCCAGATTATTATCTCTGTACAGGTCTGCATGCTGACATGGTCTTAGTGCAAGTCTCCTTTTAGTTGAGGCCTGTTAAAGTGCCCAAATACAAAACCTTTTTTTAAAATAGGCACATTAGAGCAGGAGAACACAGCCAGACTACAGGGGGTAATGTTGGACACTGTCAGGCCGGAGGGGGTGGACTGTCTTTGTGTTGTCAGATTGCAAATGTAGCCTGAGCACTTACGTGACCTTTGGGTTTTGTGTAACCACCCCTCCCTCTTCTCTCATCTGACTATCCCATTCTTTCTTATCTCCATCTGCACAGGTATCTGCTGCCAGTGACCTCCCAGTTTATCATTAAGTGGCCTTCCTCCAGCTTGGGCCGGAATGTGGCTTCCCGCAGCCTCTTCGCCACTCGCATGGGCCACTTCTAATCCACCCTGGAAACGCACAGCGTTCTGGGGAGAACCGAGGACTAGGTTTTATTTGCTATCCAACCCCCACCTCCCACTCTGGAAGCATGTGAAAAGGGATTTTGCCAGTCTGCTCTGTTAGCTTTAGTAATTGGCAGTCTGTCCCTCGAGTTGGGGTCGTGCCTGTGGGTTTGCGGTAAAATATGCTGCCGCTCATCGGTACTGTTACGAACTCTTTACCATTGCGGACCTCTGATCAGGAACAGTGCAACAATTTTAGCTATGTCAATAACGTTGAATGTTTTAATCAATTTTAGATGGAATGAAATTAATGTATAAGCCCCGCGTTTAAGAATGAGGAGGGGACATGCAGTTTTGTTTGTTGCTGCTTGCCAATGGCTGGTGCTGCTTTCTTTCATAATTAATTTAACATTATGTATAAGAGATATAGTAATTCTTATTTTTCCGTTTAAAGACACTGGATAAATGATCTGAGGCTTTAAATTTTGTTTCGTTATATTTTAAGCCGGGATTATAGGATTGTTTTGTCTCTAAAAACATTAGACAGGAATTCTGCCGCAATGCAACCAATAGCATTTCCCCTTAAAAATGGTTCTAGATAAGGTTCTGTGAGAAAGATTTTCATCACAGGCGCCTTGATCATCTTTTCATCAAAATGACTCTTCCATATTAACATTTACAGAAAAAAAAACTTCATGGCCCCAACATATACTGAAACTAACCCAGATTTCTTCTATGACATCATTCTCTGGAACCTTTTAACATGTTTTTTTACACTTGTGAATATACACAGTGGGAGGAAACTGCTGCATATTAAAATACTTGAATTTATTTATACTATTTATGTTATTTAAAAATTTACATGCACTACTTATTTATCATTTTACCAATAGGGCATCTATAGTCGTCATTGTCATTTATTTAACATTTTCAACATCTGGAGATATTGCAGCAGTGCAGAGCTTTGTATTTGAACAGAGAAACTGAAACTGCCGTGTTAGTGTTTTCGCAGCTCTGCTGTGCATTTCCTCAGCTGGTTTGCAAGTGCCAGTGGAAATTGCAATTTGCCAATGCTAAGCACAACCAACCAAGAATGTGTTAATGGCTCTTTAATTGATGTTAGTAATTTATCAGAATGCCCTCTATGACAGTAGAGAAGTGTTAGAATTGCAGTTCGCGGAGGAAGCTTCTGGAGGTTTATTGTTCAGGTAAAAATTCT
>JAOUQT010298091.1:0-16439 GCA_025769995.1 Xyliphius kryptos | reverse complement strand
GGTTATAATGTAATCTATAGTTCAGAATGTAACACCACCGCACGTCCTCATCTCAGCGCTGGAGATTCCCAGTTGGAATCCTAATCTGGGTGGAGTTTCCATGTCCTCCCCGTGCCCGTGTGGATTTCCTCCGGGTTCTCCGATTTCCTCCCACAGTCCAAAAACATGGATTAGTTCCAGGCGAACTAAATGCTCCAAATTGCCCTGTATAGTGTGTGTGGATGTGAGATCGATTGGTGCCCTGTCCTGGGTGGATCTGCCCAGCGCCCGAGACGTTCACCCCTGGATGGGCATGGGGAACCCCACCGTGACCCCAGTACAGAATTAAGCGGAAGATAATGGATGGATGGATAGATGGTATTGGTGTACATATACACTACAGGTCAAAAGTTTGGACACACCTTGCAGTTTTCTGTATTTTCACGACTATTTACATTGTAGATTCTCACTGAAGTCTTCAAAATAGCCACCCTTTGTTCTGATTACTGCTTTGCACACTGTTGGCATTCTAATTAATGATACTAATGAACACTTATAGGCACACCTGAAAACTATTTCAGGTGACTACCTCTTGAAGCTCATTGAGCGAATGCCAACAGTGTGCAAAGCAGTAATCAGAACAAAGGGGGCTATTTTGAAGGCACTAAAATATAAAACATGTTTTTAGTTATTTCAGCTTTTTTTGTTAAGTACACAACTCCTCATGTGTTCATTCATAGTTTTGATGCCTTCAGTGAGAAGCTACAATGTAAATAGTCGTGGAAATACAGAAAACGCATTGAATGAGAGGGTGTGTCCAAACTTTTTGCTGTACTGGATGTGGATGCCTTGTCAATTCCACTGTATACAAAGGACATACAGGAAAATTGAAATATCGTTTCTCTCTCTCTCTCCATAAGCAAAGAACGAGGGGCAGGTCCGACGGGTTACGCCGCCAACTTATAGAACGAAATAAAATATATGTTCATTTGAAATCTATAAACCTAATGCAACTTAATGTAGCGCAGCACAGTGATTGTGCTATTTGGTTTATATAAGGGAGTGGAAGCTCAGTGGGTAGGGTGGACTCGCAATCAAAAGGTTGTGGGTTCAAATCCCAGGTTTACTGAAGTTACCAATGTGGGTCCTTGAGCAAGACCCTTAACCCTCATTGCTCCAAGGTCCTGTTTCAACCCTGTGTTCTGACCCCATCTAAGGGATCCTTGTAAGTCACTTTGGATAAAAGCGTCTGCTAAATAACTAAATGTAAAATAACTAAATGTATGTGTGTGTGTGTGTGTGTACAGAATGCATCTGAATAAAAAGCAAATAAAATAAGGGTAGAGAGCGCTCTTACTTTGAGTCTGGGGGATGTACGGGCCCAGCAGCTTGGCTCGTTTCTTCTCATAGCCCTTTTGTGTTATATCACCTACAGAGACAAAGATCAGGGTGAGAAGAACATAAGCAACTCAAAACATGCATCATTTAGAAGAGTCATAAACATGAACAGATGACTCGTTAGATAAGCTGAAGATGAGGTCACTCACAATCCAGTGAATTATTTTCCATGATTTCATTATTTAATGAAACTGCCATATGGATTCCATTTTATTTTAACTTCTTGAAATCTTTCAAATTACTGTGCTTTAAACCACCTATTGACCCCCTCACCATCTGCAAATGTCATACCACAGCCTTTCTTGCCAAATACACAGCCCCAGCCTCATCCTCCTCAAGTGGCAGGGCAGTATTAACAGTTGTTGTGCTTTTGCTACTTCTTTAAGCCCTAATTATTATCTCACAGTTTGCAGAACTCCAGTCATAAACTTAAAAGAAGTGGGTACTATCCCGGTGAGTCTAGCCTGTGACGTCACCAACTGCAACAACTTCAAACGAAGCGGTCACGAAGTTAATAAAAAATTTATTTTTTCTTATCATTAAATGTTCATTTAAAAATTACAAACATAAAACTCTGCAAGCCAAGCTGACCCTGTACACACAGATGAGGCTTTAGTGCTCATGTTTGTGTATCTAAGGTGGTCTGGACCTGAGATTTTGGTAGACCCTAATTATTGGTTAGGCAGAAGCACACTGGGTGTTCACCGGAGTTGTGAGGCTCAAGAGATCAGACAAAATGTAAAAGCAGACGGCTGCCTTGTGAATCCGTTTCGGATGGCCTCTTCTTTCCATTACAAAACATTTCTGAACCATTTGTCCTTAACCATGAACAGGAACCGATTCCATTCACGTTTACACTGCGCATAGGAACATATGCTTGAGGTGCTACAGTTTTATGCACATTTTTGTGTGAAACCCGCAGCTTGGAATTTAAGATACATAGATTGATGTTTTTTTTTCATCAAAACAAAAAAAAAAAAAAAAAAAGACTGGCTTTCGGTATCTTCCAAACAAAAGAAATCAAATACAGACATACTAAGAAAGTAGCAGAAAATATACTATCTCTCCATCTTTAAATATGTGATCTATACCTTTATATATAGCTATATTTATAGCTCATGTCCAGCTCCATGTAAATGAGCGTGGCTGCTCTGGTTGTGGGTTTAAATTCTATGTCCACTGAAGTTACCAATCTGGGTTCATGGGTAAGACTTAAGCTTAACTCTCATTACTACCTTGTGTTCTGACCCCAATCATCAAGTTGGGATACTTTGGATAACAGTGACTGCTAAATTGTATCTATTCTTTTTTTTTTTTTTTTTTTTTTTAAAAAAAACACTCATGTACAAATAGAGAAGTGTAAATGTATGAATATGTAAAAATACTATATAACTACAATCAATATAATCTGTTTAATGTATATTTGTTTAAAATGTCTCATCGATACAGATTAAAATGCATCCAAATATTTTCGAGCATTAAACCCCAAAATTAAAGCACTATATTGAAAGTGAATGTAAATTAAAAGAGAAAAATAAATACAGTTCACATTATAATAATGGGCGTGGTAGCTCACTGGGGTTAGGGTATTGGGCTATCAATCTAAAGAGGTCCACTAAAGGTCCACTAAAGATACCAATGTGGGTCCTTGAGCAAGGCCCTTAACCCTAATTGTACCTGGGAGGCTGTGACCAACCCTGTGTTCTGACCCCAACCATCCAGTTGGCACACTTGTAAGTCGCTTTGGATAAAAGCGTCTGCTAAATGACGAAATGTAAACGTAATAATGGTTTAAAAACTTAGATCAGATAATAAACAGAATATTTTATGGTATACGTCATGAAAACAGAACAAGCCGTTATATGCAGTTTGCATTCAGTACAGCAGCACTGTTAACAAGCACAATGATGTGATTTACATTTACATTTGGTCATTTAGCAGACGCTTTTATTCAAAGCGATTTACAAATTTTCCAACTTTGTTGGGTTAGAACACAGGGTGGGACAAAAGCCCCCTGGAGCAATTAGGGTTGAGGGTCTTTCTCGAGAACCCACATTGGTAGGTTCAGTGGATCTGGGATTTGAACTCACAACCTTCAGATTAAAACCAAAGACCAGAATAACTGAGCTACCCCACCCTGTTATGATGTATTAATTGTAATAATTGTAATTTAATGTAATTGTAGTGTATTCATATACAACTGTTTTATAATGAAGTTGCAAACCTTTAATCTGTGTGATCTCACTGTAAATAACACTGTATGACTGGAAGATGTTGTCACCTCAAATCATAGCTACAAATCTCCAACAATGTACACACACATACACACCCCTTCCCATCCCCTCAGGACCCCTCCCAAACATCTCTCCACTGCAGGCCCAGAGACACACACACACACACACACACACACACACCCTTCCCCATCTCCCCACATGTGAACAATAACAATAACAGACTACAGTATGGAAAGGAAAAGCCTGCAGACTGTCAGTCACTCACACACATGCCTTTTATTTCTGAGAGAAACATGAAGCCACAAAGCCTGATAAGCTTGCCGATCTGTTCCATAGGACATTTTCATGAATTTCAGTAAAAAAAACCAACAAACTTCTCCATTTCTCATAGACAGTCTGCAAAGGTTCGGAAAACACACTGACATGAAAATGAACGTATCCTCTATACGGAACACAGGACCTATTTTGAACTTTTACACTTGGAGGGGTATATGGCATTTAAAAACACATGGGAGGCTTAGCGATTAGCATGTTCGCTCTCAGCGCTGGGGATTCCTGGTTCGAATACCAATCTGGGTGGAGTTTCCATGTTCTTCCCGTGTCCGTGAGTGTTTCCTCCGGGTTCTCCGGTTTCCTCCCACAGTCCAAATACATGGATAAATGGACTCCTCTAAATGGACTTTCTCTACATAGTCTGTGTGTGCGTCTGTCTGTGTCGTGATCGACTGGTACCCACTCCTTAGTGTATTTGTCCAGCACCCAAACCCTCTCCCCTGGATGAGCATGAGGAATCCCCTGCGACCCTAGTAAAGGATTAAGTGGAAGATAACGAATAAATTAGTAAAAACACAGTTATAAGGAACTAGATTTAAATCCGTCAGGTGATTGATTTATATAGAATATTAAAACCGATAGATCTTAGACTAGAGGAACTCATTCAGTGCTGTGATAATTACAAATTCCACACATAATTGTTCATCTAATTTCAGTACCTCAGCTGAAGCAGACAAATCAATCTCTTTAAGAACACAGATGAGTCATTTAGTTATAGCTTGCTTTCGGGTCTAATTGAAATTTTAAAAGATGCCTGTATTTGAACAAATGTAATTTCTGTTAACATGTTCACAAGACATGTTTTTCAACCAAGGACTGTCTGTATAACCTGCATGTTGAATGTCATCTCTGAACGCATGAATATTCGTGAATATTATTGAATATTGTATATAGTTACCATAATTGAGTAAATATTGGGAGACTGAAAGAAAAGAGCTATTTCATGGCTGATCACACTCTGATTTCAGCCTTCATTGGAGATTTGATTAGCAAACCGACATTAAATGCACTTTTCTGTTCTGTAAAATTGGCATCATGCAGAAACGCACCGAAACTGACAGCAATATCGAGTATCTGTCATCAACTGTGCTCATTTCATTGTACTCATCCTACACTATTCCAACATGATACCTGATACACCACAAACTGAGCTAGAGTTCATTGTCTGGAAACAAAATATACAGAACAAGTTACAGATTACAGTCTGTTTCGATGGTTTTTAATTCAATGACAGCTATATGTATGAGAACACATACAGCGCCTGGATGTAACTCTGATCTGGCGTTGCTGCAGGTGGTCAGGTCTGGATTCAGCAACATTATGAGGTCGTAAGACCCGACCGAATACACTGAACCACCAGGTTTCTCCATCAATGGACCTGTTCTTCTCCAATGACCCAGAAATATTGATGACAAAATCAGAATTCAGGATAAAATTGTGTCAGAGTGGATCAGGGTGCATGGATCAATCACCACAGAGTCCAGACCTGAACATTATTGAGAATTTCTAGGATGTGCTGGAGAAGACTTTGTGCAGCGGTCCAAACTTTATCATCAATACAAAATGAATGCAACTCTAGCAATTGTTTTTGGAGACGATGCCACTGTGAATGCATGCTGTAATCAAAGTTAAAACCAAATATAAAAGTGTGACTTTTTTTTGGGCCAGTCAGCGTATGAGTATTCATATTCTATTACATGTATTCAGTCTGACAGTGAAGCATCCTTACCATCAGAGCATCTACACCTTTAACCTGCATAGACCGCTGTTTTATGAAAAAAAACAAGCTACTTAAAGCTGTTACACAGATTGTATCACAGATTTTAGACCTTTTGCTTCATGTCATGCCGATACACTCCCTACAACCATTATAAAGTTACATTCACACTCCCCCTTATGGCTTATTGCTTTCATTCTTCTTTCTTAACAGTGGCGGGTTTCACACAACACCGCATCCAAAATTCTGTCTGTACCTGGAGCCAATATGAAAGTCTATAAATCACATCCTAGCATGAAATATTATATTTAATTAGTCCTTACAAGTTATCAAATCTCTTTAGGAATGATGCTTTAAGAAGAAATATAAAAATGTTTGGATTTTCTGACAAGCGCTATAAAGATAATGATAACATCTTATCCCATTCCCCACCCAGATTGTGGAATTGTTTCATTCTATCCAACAAAGAAAATAAACTTAACCTACATAGTTGTGTTTGTTTTGGAGAACTGACTCCCTTAAAAAAAAAAAAGACCAACATGGGCCCCAAAATGAACTCAAACAATAGATTTGAAAAGCAGAGCCAAGAAAGCCTGTTGAGAGGCCGCACAGATTTATTCAGAGAGGAAAGAAAAGAATAAATAAAAAAAGAACGGGGAAGAGGAAGATGGACGGGAGAGAGGGGTCTCTGGCGTTAAGCTTACAGAGAGACAGCAGCATTGATTCTAAAATTCACGCTTGGTTACTCTGAGAATGCGGACGACCGAATGCATCAGCTCCCTTCCAGCACCACACATGGACCCCCCCCCCACCCCCACCCCCGGACTCGTCTTACATACAGGCAATAAAATTTCATTGGCACAGACATAAACAACTAACTGCACCGGCTCTCGCAAATGACACTGGAGTGCTAAAGGGTCAACTGGCACATGGGTGTTAAAAGCTGCGCGCACACACATGCCTTAAGACCAACTCTGTATGAATTACTCCGATGCTGGAACTTGGTTAGTAATGTAAAGCAATGCGATGGTAAAAAGCTTCCTGGTGTATTTAAGGCCCACACTTTCTAGAGATCTACATGTTCCAGTGGACAAGTCACCGTGATTTACCATAATCTACCAGAATTCATCTTTTTTTAAAGCTTTAATGGTTAAACCTTTTATTCTGATGATATGCAGTGAATGGTGTCAGCCCCACGTGAGAAGTCTGAACAGTAGCTGCTGATGCCAATTCTCAAGCAGGCTTCCAAATGATTATCAGTAAGGGTGGTCCGATATCTGGACTTCATTATCTTCATGCGGGAAAAAGCCTGATTCACATACGTAGGTTGACCCAAAAAAATGCTTTCAAATATGTTGCATTCTCTTATGCTTGAATACTTTTTTCTTTTTAAAAACTGCCCACCAGAGAGATCTTTGACATCATTTCAATGGCAGTTTGCAGGACTAAAATTTGGTCTTCCAAAGCAGCTCCGACATCTGTATGTAGCAGAAGATCCGAATACTCTCCATCTTATTCCACGTGTGCACCAAACACCCGGCTCTGCAGAGGTCTTGCTCGAATCGACACATAAATCGCTTCGGGCTCTAAATATTAGAGCACATTTTGAATAAGGACGCATTTGTGAATGGTGTATGCACGCGCACGTGTATGGTGCGACTGTAAATCGCGATCAACAAATGGGGCCGAATGCTCTAAATAAGGGGTGTGGCATAAAAACCGCACACCGAAGTGGATGCGAAAACTACGATACGGTCAAAATTCAGCGGCATACGTTAAAAACTGTGTGACGTGAAACATTTTCAATTTAAATCTGTGGACTAGAGAACATACTATATTTATATATATATATTTAGTTATTTAGCAGACGCTTTTATCCAAAGCGACTTACAGGGATCCCAAATTGGTGAGAATCAGAATAAAGGGTTGATGCAGCACTCTGGAGCAATGAGGGTTAAGGATCTTGCTCAAGGACCCACAATGGTATCTTCAGTGGACCTGGGATTTGAACCCACAACCTTCTGATTGATAATCCAACAGCCTAACCACTGAGCCACCATGTCCATACTATGTACGTCGCCTTTACTCTGTTCACTTGTGGTCAGAACCCCAAAAAAAACACCACGCAGCAGGTGTACTTGTTGGTACATTATTCCTATCTCAGCAGTGTCACTGCAGTGTTAAAATGAAACTACTGCAGAACTGACAAACAATACACCTGTGAATATGGTAAACGGAGGAAATGGACAACGGTACGAGAATGTGTCCAAACAGTTGATTGGTACTGTATATAAAATACAATCAAACACTAATCAATTACAAAGAAAGACGGTGAAATGTAACCTGAAATACTAAATGCAGTAAAGTCGAGATCTAAATGCGTACACTGTGTGGTTTCCAGTAATTAGACTACTTAAGCTACTAAAGTTTTAGCTACCAAACGAAGTTAGCTAATGTATATTTGCCATAAATCTGTTTGCAGTCAGTACATTTTCCTCGGAGGTATTTATTCAGACGCCGCCAAAAGTGAAGTGAGTTTGATGAAGGGCTTTCTCAAACAAACACAACATGGATTCGTTTTAGTGAAATGGGTTTGTGTGACCGCTCTGTGAAGCTCCAAGCTTCTGGGCGACTGATGTAATGCGGTGGTGGAGATGGTAGTGGTGAGAAGAGAAGGCATGGTCAGACACGCACAAACACAAAGTCAGGCCTGTTTTCAAACAACAATCCAACACACAAAAAACTGGCCCCGGTCCAACGGTACTGAGGAACCTTTGTCTCGCTCTTTTCTCACACACACTCAAGACTGGCACAGAGTCTCTTACACTTCCTGAAGGCAACCACCGAGCACCTGTCTGACACTTTGCACCAGAATCATGGGAGTGACCGTGGTGCACGTGATGGGATTTACAAAAAAAAACATGGAGAGCCGTGTGTGCGCACTTTGGCGTTTGGGGTGGTTACTGAACAGGATATGGCTATTCCCCCACCCTCAAAGAGCTGCCAGAAACAGCCCCAGTGTGTTAATGTGAAGGAATGTGCTGATTGGACGGTGGCCTGGGCCAGCTAGTCAGCATACAGGCTGCACAAGCCAATTGGGAATGCAGACCTGAATACACACACAAAGCAGGTCAGAACTCAGACTGCCAAATTAAACACACCGCAATGCCCCCGTGTGTGCGTGTGTGTGTGTGGGTCATTGTGCTCTTTTGTCCATCATTATCTCTCTTTGTGGCCATCTATCTGTCACATACACAGTAAAGGCGGAGTCGGTAGCAGAGGAAATGATAAGCTGGTCAGGTTTCCTGCCTCATCGGGTCTCGGGGCGACTGGAAAAACCCGACAGCATGGGGAGGAAGTGTGTGCATGTATGTACACAAACACACACACATGCAAAAATGGCAAAAGAGCGTGTAAACCATTTAGTTCACGATTTGTGTTTTAAATAAACATGGAACCGAGGATTTAACCAACCCAATCATTTTTATTTATGGGAAAGGGTCGTGGAAACCAATAGCTCACCCTGGTGAATCCAGGCATTTGACACTCTGGCATGAGTGCGTTTTAGTGCTAAATTAAATAGTGTAGTAGTCTATCAACTAGACAAAACTCGGCAATGACTTTGTTTTAACGCAAGTGCAAAACAACAGCCACTTTTTTTTTAACTGCTAATCTTAGTTGTTCATTAGCTCAAGCTAATTTATTTACATAATGCTTTTTACACCACGACATTGTCTCAAAGCAGCCTTGAAGTGTTTTAAACCTGAGGTTCCAAAGGGCAAACGGAAGCAACAGTGAGGACCAAGTTAGTAAAACAAATATGGTTCTTCCCAAGAAAACATCATAAATAAGTAAAAAGTTTTTATTTGTTCCTTGATTAATCTCTAGTTTGTAACGTGTAATCTTTATACCTCCACACAGACCACAAGCTGCATTTATACAGAGCCAACGTCATGTTGACGTAAAATTAGGTTTGATGTTTTCCAAAATAGAACGTAGACATGCGTGCGGCGAGAAAGAGCGAATGAAAAAAAGTGCATGCACTCGAACCCACAACAACTCTGTTCTTTACATTTACAGGGGTTATGTTTGGCTCGGGTTGAGTGTTTGAAACTGAACAAAAGCTGAAACACATGATTCAGTGTCATCGTATTACACAACATTGCCTCACATTATCTCATCAGTATATCCCTATAATGGGGACTAGGGCTGTGGGGGGTTCCCCATGCCCATCCAAAGGAAAATGTTTTGGGTGCTGGGCAGATACATCCAGAACAGGGCAGCAAGCTATCGCTGGGAACACACTCACTTATGCAGACACACTATTAGAGCAGCCAATTTTGGGAGAAAACATGGAAGCCAACATGGAACACCCAGATCAGGATTCAAACCAGGGTTCAAAGAAATGCAAATGTTAGCCACTAAGCCACTCTGTCGGCCTATATAATATAATATTACAGTTACAAAGTGAAAACCACCAAACTCAGAAAATTGTTTCTAGAAGTTATTGGTGTAACAGTGAAATATTAGTGTTAATATTCACATGTATTTGCATTGCGAGACACAAATGTTTAAAAAAAAATGCTGTTGTGATTGGCCGTCATCATTTTATTGTTTTGCACAAAACACAAGCATGAGGTCAGGTTTAAGACGGACACTTGTGACGTCAGCCTACTTGATAAAAGGTGCAAACGAAGGACCCTGGCCGAGCGGAACCACAATGTCACAAAAAGGTCATGTATAGAAAGGTAACGTAAACTTACTCTGGAATTATTTGGATTGATGTTCAGAAACCATTTCAACCAGCTTTGTTACCCGCTCCTCACAAGATGGGTCACAACGCTAAATCCTAAAAATTGCTGGAGTCTGATTTCTGCCACAAAGACCGTTTCTAAAGCTTCGCTCTGACCTGTGTCCAGACAATGGTTCATCTGCACCTCACACAGAAAAATGGAAGAGAAAGAATGGAACTGGCGATCTGAACGATAGCTTGTCTGAGTCTCTGGACTGGATTTATGATTCAGGGCCAGAAGAGACAACCAATTTAATTCCAGTTATCCTATTTTTCAGCGCTGCAATCCCACAGCAGTAATTTGATAAATCCCTTTGGTGAGATTTGGGACAGAAAAAGGACGAGACAAATTTAGAAGGTCGAAAGCCCATAAGAAAAGTGAATTGCAGATTCCAGCAGAACCATAGGGCTCGTGGCACTGAACGTGACGGGAAGCAGGGAAGCCAAAGACATTGCAAAGACCTATTTAGGGAAACTAATAACCTCAAAGAAGACCGAAATGCAGCTCCAGCCAGGAAGATTTATAATAATGGAAAAGAAAGTCAGACACAGATGGCTTTATGGACAACCCCTCGTCTCTAAATGATAAGGATAAGCAATATAGATACAGTTACTCCTGTCCGATTAATTTAGGCTTTGCTAAATCCTGTTCTTGGGCACACTGCTGTTGTGTAAACAGCTTAACACCCATAGTGTTGAGTAAAGATAAATCATACACGATTTGTGTTTGAGAGATAGAGCTGCCAACCTTCATTTTTGGTCTCAGACCTGAGTTTGCAATTTAGATACATTTATCTGATGGAGCATGCAAGTCCATCACTTAGTCACAGAGGATCCCGTATCCACCAGCCTTAAAAAGGCAGGTCAGATCTCCTTTTCCTGTCTTTCGAAATTCATTTATTTTCTGAGCCACTCATTCTAATTCAAGTCATAGAAGATACTGGAGTACAGCCCACAGATGATTAAGCAAAAAGCATTAAAACCCTCTGGACTGAGGAGGTCAGTAGCATTTACACTTTCCCCATCAAAAAGGGAGTGTCAACTACTTTCCATCACCAACTGAGGGCCAGGTTTCTGCAGGGGCTGGAGCAGGAGCTTCACTCTAGCAATCTGTATCCCCTGCAGTCAATGTAGACAACCAACCAGAATGTAAGAAATCTCTTAATCTCCTAATTAATGCACCCATATTTGACATGGCTGGGTGGGTGGATCATTCAAACAAGATGGTGCTGCTGCCTCAAAACGTGGGGGGGGGGGGGGGTTTAAAAAATAAAAATCACACCCACCTAACCATTTCAGCAACCTCTTAATATTAAAACCTATTACTTTAGCAATGTTTACACCTGGTTTGCTTTAAAGTTTCATTTGTGAGGACCAGAACGAAGACTCATGACCTGTCCAAAATAATGGGATCCACTATCCCACTAAATGATGGCCTTAATAAATATTTTACAGTATCACACACATATATCACACGGACATATTTCTGTAATTGAACAGTTAAACATCAACTATATGTGACCGAGATAACATCACGTTAATCCTGCACACAACAGATCTCTGATACACACTGGGTGTGATCTTTCACACAAAACAATCTAAAAAAAAGTGCAGGCATCAAAATATAATATTTTTAGTTCATTCATTTTTTTGTTTTTATTACTGTAAATGTTAATATTGTGGTTAAACATACAGCAATATGCAGACACACGGGCACACACACACAATACAGCTGAGAATAAGGATCATTAGTAATGTACATGCAGTGAGTGCGTTCAAGCATATACTCATGGGGCAGACACAAGTTACTGCCATGGCAAATGCTACCCACCTGGGGCCCTGGTGTCAATGCCACAACCGGTTTAGCTCGACGACAACAACAACCACCCCATTTCACTCACACACACACACACACACACACACCCCTACGCATGCATGCACGCATACTGATTCAAACATTTTTGTGATGCATGAAATTTTACACTTTCCCATTTTAACTAATTTTAACACACTTTCACGTAATCCAGCATTCTCGGCAACGCGAATCACAAAACATTTTAGAACGTATATTTCAAAACATATTTCATGGAAATCTATGCCAGCCCAGTCAAAATGGCTGAGACAAAACTGGATAGGTCTCAGGAATTTGGTAACCAGTTAAAAGAACAGATTTAAAACCCAGACTGAGTGCCACGCAGAAAAGTGGCATAAAGCACAAGACACACTGAGTCACATAAGGAGGAGGAGTTGTGAGAATGGCATCATCCTATAGGTGGTATTTTTAGTCCCTGAAGCAGACTGCTACTTTACAAAACCCAACTCGTGGAAACAAACACGTTTATAAGAAGACTAAAGAGCAGTGTGGGAGTGAGGCAGCATGTTTGTGGCTTGTGAACACTAATCTATTATTTCAAGATAAAATTCAAATGCCTATTTTAACAAACCTGATACTCTTCCATTTGGTGTTTGTACAGCAGGCGACCTATGTACGCAAATCTATATATATATATGAATGGAAACGGCATGTTATATTTCTGGCAAACGAAAAAAAAAAAAACGAACACAAGTCATGCAACCGCAAGAGGCAGCATGATGCAAGGAGGCAGGAATCTAAAAATTACCCTGTGTGAATGTCTGCACAAGTTGACAACGAGTGTTGGATGTAAATCTGCACCATAATATACAAGATACTGTCATACAAGTATTTATCAAGAAGTCCATCCATCCATTATCTTCCGCTTATCCAGGGTTCGGGTCGTGCTATCAACAAGTATATATAAAAAAACACGTGTGTGAAAATACCATGTAGGTGGGTATACATATACAGCTCCCTCCATAATTATTGGCACCCCAAGCTAAAATGTCTTAAAAACCATAAAATATAATTATTTATTACAGAAGCATAATCCCACTGAAATTTTTTTGGGGGGAAAAAAAGTAGCATTCATCTCAAGTGGAAAAAAAAATTGCATTGTTGTCCAAGATTATAAAAAAATTTATAAGAAGCCCAAAAACACTTCTTAGCAATTTTTGTACGAGGAGCATGGTAAAAGACTGGTGCCAATACACATGAAAGTTGTGAATAAAATCATGATTATTCCACCAAAAATTGATTTCTGAACTCTTCTGGAGTTAAAAACCTAAATGTTGTTTCCCATTTTCTGCAAATAAATACAAAAATTTTGCTTGGGATGTTCGATACATGAGTTCAGGTGTTTATAGAATGAAAGCACAATGTTCATTTTACTCAAACATATACCAATAAGGAGTAAAATCAAAGAATTTGATAATTTTGCAGTGCTTGTGTTTTATGAGGACAGTATGTGTCAGTGACTGTAGGACTGCAGTGAGAGACCATGCATGCACTTATGACCACAAAAAAAAAAGTCTCGTGTGTATTCAGTACTGTAAAGCAAAAATGTCATGTAGTTTTCACTGGGCTTAAAGGGATCAGCTGTAGATTTAATAAAGGATCTGAGCGCTGAACATAGTCATGCAGGCGGATTAATATCGCTGGACATTATACAAAGTCTGTTCATAACTGCATCATTAAAGTGGCATTACAGCAGGTCAGTACGATGCAGTGACCCAAATGATAAAAAAACTTGATGAAATCTTATTAACAATGTTAACACTCCCCAGTGAGAAATCATTTAGTTCACAGCATACATCATAAATGAGCTGCTAGTTAATTATCCATTTTCTTTGTCTTTCATCAAAAAAAAACAACAAAAAAAGGCCTTCAGAGAATAAGAATGAATTACACATACGAGTCTTAGATCCTCAGGAATGTGGAGAATTAAACCCTCAAGGCTTTAATCAGCACAAATCTCCTCTGCAGAACAACAATGCAATTCAATTGTGTTCCCGCTTACAAGATTAGCTTTACGGCTGAATAAAGTATCTTTTCTTTGCTTTCATTAAACTGAGAGAGGGAAAAGAAATGCTTTAGTGGGACTGAACAGAACTAGGCCAATAGCCCGAAACTATTTCATATACTCTTCATCACCGACAGCACTGCAACCGGCTAAAAATAATAAATGAGATTCTGATAAGCATGTGACTCCATGCACTCATAAAAAAGGCATTTAGATCACAGAAGCTGTATGTGGCGAGTATGTGGCGCTTGTGTCTTTAAATCTGTTCTAAGGAATGCACAGTTGCTTCAACACTCCGGGCATTTTGGGTATTCATTTACATCTAAAGTTTCTTTAAGGGATCAGCATTTGTGGGAAGAGCGGCAAAAAGGTTTCTACACACCAAGTTTAACAATTTATTTAGCTGCGTTTTTTAGAGTTAAAGATCATTTAATGTCAAATTTTAATTCTAATTGTTAGATAAGACATTTAGAACCACCATTCATTCAAGTTCATAGACGAAAAAAAGTTACCAAAAATGATCTGGATTAAAACAGTCTCAGAGGTGTGTCCAAACTTTTGGCAGGTACTATACATTACACTAAATCAGTACCGACACTATGATTCGCCACATTCAACAACATTTCGTGTGACCCAGAGCCAAAATACAGTATGCATAAATCCTCCGGATTAAAAACCATAAAGGCTCTAAACAAAATACACTTAATTATTAGATTGTAAAATATAAAGGAATTTGCAAACCATAAAAAATACACTGTTATTTACTGAATAAGACATTAATCCCAGCAGAAAGAAATGACATTTTCAGAGTTTTTAGATTTTTGCATTGTGTATCTATACTTTAAGGACTGGAACTCTTAAGTACATACTAAATCTGCATTAACCTTCCTTATACATTGCCAAACAGCAACGTAAACAATTCTGATGTTTAGGAATGTAGATCCATGCGGTGAGCTTCCAATAACGAGTCCACGGTTTTCTTAAACCCAGTGTGTGTGGCCGCACTTTAGTACAACCACATCAGAAATGTAGTTATTAAGTCCTGAATGACCACATTTAGAGAGGAGGAAAATGTTTTGTACACACCGTATCTGCCGAGGTCATCCAAACCGTCTTATAGAACTTCATTTTAGTTTAAAATCCTTTTACATTGACGTCTTTATCCAAAGTGACTTATGCCCCAATTTAATTGGGGTCAAAACACAGGGTCCCATACAGCATCCTTGAGCAATGAAGATTAAGGGCCTTGCTCAAGGACCCACATTACTAAATTAAGTGGACCTGGGATTTGAACCCTCAACCTTCAGATTGATAGTCCAACGCCCTGAGCTATCACTCCCTAATGTATTGAATTATCGACATCCTGACATGGTGGTTAAATGGGATTGGACGACAGAAAAATGCACAGAAGTATGCGTGGTTTAACCAAAAACATTTCCAGAACGCTGCACAGCCACAAATAATTCTGCATGTAGTGGATGTATGAATGACAGAATTAATGACACATTACAGAGAGCTCAGTGCAATTACTGGACGATATGAAAAGCCACACAGGTCCATTTCTGCTGAAGAATTAAATGACCCGTGCCGCTTTCTTTATCATATCTTTTACGTACACAGTGGATGCTGGCAACAACCCCGGGGCTCTTTTGGAGGAGGAGGAGGAAACATTTTAAACAAGTCTCCAGTCTATTGCTGGGCAGATTGACATGTAGGTCTTCAAACAATAGAAGGAAAACCAGGCAAACTGATGAAGAACATGCAAACCTAAGGACCAATCCAGAATCAAACCTAGGACCATCTTGTCAAATGGCAACAGGGCTACAAACTGCCTCACCATGCGGTGCCAAAATTATTTAGATTTTTTTCCACAAGACAAATATAACATATATATTTAAATAATGTATGTAATTTGTACTAAGGTCTCTTCCATAATTTAAACAGTAATCGTGTCTATGATCTGATATTTGAGAATGTAATAATTAATTACAGTCAAAAGTTTGAACACGCCCCATTCTTTTCTCCACTTCCCATATACACTGGAGATCAAAATTAGAGAACAATTCAAGAACACTTGATTTTTTCAGAAATAATGCACTCTTCATTGG
>JAOUQT010298087.1:0-16439 GCA_025769995.1 Xyliphius kryptos | reverse complement strand
GAGCATGGAGCAGATACCAGGAGACAGGCCAGTACACCAGGAGACATGGAGGGGGCTGTAGAAGAGAACATCCGCCGTCTCATCAGGAGCATGTCCAGGTGTTGTAGGGAGATTATACAGGCACGTGGAGGACGCACACACTACTGAGCCTCATTTAAACTTGTCTTGAGGAATTTCCACTGAAGTTGGATCAGCCGGTCATTGGATTTTCCACTTTGATTTTGAGTATGAGATAATAATTTTGATTTTCATTTTGATCATTTTTGTCATTGTCTTTGCAGTTCTTTGATTCCTGGAGCAGAACCTCCCTCCATTCTACACTGTGCTCAATCGGGAGAAGAAGTGCTGCGCTCTTACCTCAGTACACACTACTCATCAACACCGCTGTGAGCTGAAACAATTAATAAAGCCTTTTCATTATTTAGCATTTATATTTGGGTACTACTTTTGAATGTCATGATGAAGGTGGGAAAAAGAAATCATATATTGTTTCTGACCCACAGGGCGGTACAGGTAGTCTCATCCCCCAGTAAACTGACTCCTCCCTTTCCTCAAATCTTCAGTGCAGAGCTTGATGCACAGGGTTTAATAAGAAACCAATCCTCTAGTAATGGTAAGTTAACACAGCTTTTGTTCTCACTTTTTCTCTTTTGTTCCCACATTCCAGATTCCAAATTATGTTTTAACCATTTGACCACACCACACATTTAAGTATCTAAATAAATTAGATAACGTTTATTTTTCTTCTTTTCAGCTGTAGTGTCTCCTGTCACGTCAATTCCTGTGTTGACTAGTTTGCAGTGCAGTTCATCCGTGTCTGGTTTCTTAGCCGAGCTTCAAAAGTTTAGCTCCTCAGTGGATATGCGCCGGATTTCCCCATGTTTCCTCTCCCACAGTGACCAAGCCGAAATTGCAGAGACCTTAGAGCAGCTCCGCATGCTCGCATACCGATATCGGGATGACAGTGGTGGGACTCTGCGATCTTCATCAGAGGATGAAGATGAAGAATAATGACCACTTTAATCCAGTCAGCAGTTAGTTTTTGTTTGTCAACTCATTTCTGTGCTTTTAAACGGTTAACAGAAATGGTTGGTTGATTGTGAAGTTAACGAAAAGGTTTAGTGACGGTTTATTAGATGGGGCACGATGGAGGATGCAACGGTGGGAAATAGATGGTTTGCAGGGTGTTTAAATGATAAGAAAGAAGAATGAATAAATCCTCTGATAATGGATTTAAAGGATTGGATGAATGTTTTGTGATTCATGCTTAACTGAATGCATTATAACACAGGAAAATATGTAGAATTGGGGGCGGGCTGGATATTTTTAATTAGGATGGAAGCTCAAATAAAACTGGTGAAGAATTAATGATGGCTTGCTGAAATGGAATCAGTGGAAGCACTCATCAGTAAAATCCATGCACCTAAATTTTAAGAGTTTTATTGCAAAGGTAAATAGGTCACATGTAATTACAACAGGCTTTTGCACTTATTTACCAGCTAGTGCAAAACTGACAATAAGTGTTAGTCATTCTGAATGCATGTGTTATTAAATCTTTTTGGATAATTATTAAACTTCCAAAAGCTAAAAAAAAAAAAAAAAAAAACATGAGACAAATACTGTATTTTGTTGACTTAATATCATTTTTGGGTTTAAATCTCAGGGCCACTAAGGTCACCAATGTGGGTCCTTGAGCAAGACCCTTAACCCTCACCACTCCAGGGTTTCTGTATGTGTTTACCCTGTGTCCGGCCCCCAATAATATAGTGGGATACTTGTATGTCGCTTTGAATAAAAGCATCTGCTAAATGACCTAATGTAATGTTAAAGGTCAGTTTTAGTTCTGTATTGCAAAATAGAAATGTAATTTTGTTTTTATTATCAATTTGGGGGTGGAACGGTGACTTGGTGGTTAGCATGTTTGCCTCTCAGCACTGGAGATTTCCGATTCAAATTCCGATCTGGGTGCAGTTTTTACATTCTACCTGTGTCCACGTGGGTTTCCTCCGGGTTCTCCGGTTACCTCTGACAGTGCAACAAGATGGATTCAAGTTAATTGAATGTTCTAAGTTGCTTCTGTAATTTGTGTGTGGGCGAGTGAGTGCCCACCAATAAATTGGTGCCCTGTCCTGGGTGTATCTGCCCAACGCCTGAAATGTTCTCTCCTGAATGGGCATGGGGAACCCCCCACGACCCTAGTAAAGAAATAAATGGAAGATAAGTAATGAGTTATCAATTTGGCTGTTGACTGAATGGGTTTCTGATACCTGACAATGTCTGTGTTACTGTAGAGGCTTACAGCAGTTTGAAAAATTGTTTTAGGTTGGGACAGTTAAAAAAAAAAAAAAAAACCTTTTAAATAAACCTGTGGTTCTAAGAAGGTGTAAATATAGGGATGTGGCTTCTGTTACCATCATCCCTAGTGCTTAGGATTTACCAAGATTGTATTTAACTGATTTTTATAGCTATGACATCATAATGATGATGGCTGCTACTGTTATGAAAGGACTGATTGCATGTTTGTCATGTTTTGTCTGCACCCCCACCACGGTCTTCCTTACTTTTGGGTCAGTCACTTTGTTTATTGCTTCAGTTCTGCCGGAGCCATTGAATGTGCAAAGAAGAGTCCTACTCCTGCTACCATGTAGCCCAGATCTTTTGTTGTCTTACTTTCTTACTAATGTTTGCTAATCATACTAAAACACCTTAATTCAGTGATTGAGATGATAGAGTCCCAATACTTTTGTCCATGCCATTTTAGATGCTATTTTTTTTTTTTCTTATTGGATTCAGCCTGGATAGTCTTTTCCGTCATTGGTATGTGGATTTTTTTCAATAAACGAGTGTTTTGTCATTTTTCTTTCCATCTCATATGACTTTTCAACCAGAAAACTCACCAGCGTGTCTGCTCCAAATGTAAATATGGCTTCCAATTTGCATAGTAGTGTCAGGTTGCATTTGTGATTGAGCACGGACTGTATTAGGTGACAACTTTCCCAAGCACATGTAGCTTTTATTGTAATTGCTGCTATGATACCAACAGTGTGATCTTCTGGAAGACGACCTTCTGTGAAGCTGATATTAAAGTGTTAAGGAAAGGAAACAATAATTTGTCATAAGTTGCGAAGAATTGTACGTAAAACTCTTTTACATCCACAGCAAAGCAGGCTGTTCTGAAAGGAAAAAAATGATTACAACTGCCGAACTTGGTATGCTCCATTTATACATCTTGAGAGCCTTCCCAAAATGTTTCCCCCAATGTTGCAAGCTACTAACTATGTCAACAATCATTTTGGTCAGTTTAAACTGTGAGCACACATACAGTACATGTGTTTATTTGTTTTGTACAAAATTAATATTTAACTTTCCCATTCCAGAGAAGAATTCTTGTGAATTTCCTTATGATAAATTTAGGGTATAGAGTGAAATTCTACTGTTAATAGGTGTAAATTAGTGGCAGAGCACATAAGAATAGTCAAAGAGTAAGACTTCGATTTTACCTGGGTTTTACCTGCCTTATCTTAAGACATTTCACCTATAGGCAAATTAATTGTTTAAGCTTTGTAGTTCATGATTTAAGACCAAATGACAATGAAATGGCCTACGTTTTTGGGGTGTACCTCCTAGAACCAAGTGTTGTTTGTTAAAAAGTGCCAGTCAGTCCTGTCTTCAAGGTTTTGCTTCAGAGATTTTTTTTTTATGTTGCAAAGCGCATTTCCATGCACATTTCCATGTACATTTCCAAGAAAATTTACAGGGAGTGGTAACTCAGTGGTTAGGTCGTTGGGCTAGCAATTGCTGTCGGTTCAAATCCCAAGTCCCCTGAAGTTACCACTGTGGGTCCTTGAGCAAGGCCCTTAACCCTCATTGCTTCAGGGATTCTGTATGTGATTGTAACCCTGTGTTCCGACCCCATTAAGTGGGAAACTTGAAAGTCGCTTTGGATAAAAGAGTCTGCTAAATAACTAAATGTAAATGTAACGTAGTAGCCTTGATTAGTAGTGGAATCCTCATGGAGCACTCAGTTTATTAATCCACTAAACAAAACCACTGCATTTGCCATCAGATCGGGTCAGTTTGTATCCAGGAGGTGATTGGTGATTTTAGACCTTGGGTAAGAATTATGATTTAAAAATGTTCACTTACTTGGTATATTTAGATCACTTATTTTCACTTTGTGGCCCCACTGGCTGCTTTGCTGTATGAAATTTGACCAACAAAAGATACATTTTTTAATTACCAATGTGTAGTTAATTCAAAACTTTAAACTAAAATATTTGTATGTTTGAAATATGAAGCTGTATGCTGTCTGTTTTAAAAATACCCAGCCCTCCATCATTTTCATGATCAATAATAACTACTGTTTGTGTAACTGTGATTTTTAAGATTTTTTTTTACTTTTTCACAGTCCAAAAAATGTTATATTGCCCCGAATTGTGTGTGTGGCTGTGAATGTGAGTGAGCCCAGCGATGGATTGGCGCCCTGTTCTGGTTGTATCTGCCCAGATCCTGGATGTTCTTCCCTAGATGGGCATGGGGAACCCCACCGTGACTCTAGTAGAGGAATAAGCGGAAGATAATGAATGAACGATGAATGAATGACCTGCACGTGGACCTAACTCGATTGTACTCAAGGTTAATTGTAAGTGAAATGACAAAATGTAGTGCAAATATACTGTAAATGTAAGTTAGTATTATGAATTTAAATAGAAAAAGGATAAGATACAGGTCTCTTTAGATTTCCTGAATACATGTCTGACTGATTTCCAAGATGCTGTTAAAGCAGAATGGGAACATTACTTTTCGGAAATTAGACCAAAATATCATAAAAGACCAAAGATTTTGTTCAGCACAATAAACACTGTCCTTAATGGAACCTCCATTCCATATTAAAAAAGGTAAACTTTTTTTGCAATTTTTCATCAATAAGATTGCAAAAAGCAGGTCTATTATCAAGCCTTCTGACAATAATCTGCTGCTTGACATAGTAGCTTCTGCTGTTTTCAACCAGTTTGAGCCTGTATTATTCTCTTTTGTAAAAAAAAATAAAAAAAATGCTGTATCTCAAATGAAACCTTCACTATTTCTCTGTGATTTAATTCCCCCTTGCTAAATAAATCAATTAATATGTTAGGTCCCAGAATTGTATCCATCATAAATGTCAGTTTGTCCAATGACATTGTTCCTAATAGTTTTAAGCACGCTAGTCCAGCCCCTTTTTAAAGACATATCCTAGACTACAATTCTTAGTCATTTCCAATCTCTTTAAAAAAAATCAGTCTGGTTTTAAAGCTCTCCATAATCTTGCCAAGAGTTACAAATTAACTGCTGCTTGCTTCAGATTTTGATGCTGCTAGATCTCAGTGCGGTTCTTGAGACCTGGAGCATATGGTTGTTTACATTAAACTGTTCATGAGACAGGTGCAGATCGTATATAAGCAATAGGATGTTTTCAGTAAATATTGGCAACTGTTTTTCCTCCACAGTGACCCTAAATGTGTGGTCACTCAATGTTCCATTCTAGGGCCAGTACTGTTTTCAATATAAATGTTCCCTCTGGGCAGTATTATCAAGAAATATTATATTTCATTCCATTGCTTTGCTGATCATAACGACTGTATGTGCCGTTAAAACCTAATAACTTTAAAGCTATAAGCCAGCTTAGTGAATGCTTTGAGGAGATCAAATACACACATCCATCCATTATTTTCCACTTATTCCTCTACTAGGGTCGCGTTGGGGTTTCCCATGCCCATCCAGGGAAGAAAATCTTGGCACTGGAAAGATACACACAAGACAGGGCCCCAATCTATCGCTGGGCACATACTCACGTAGACATCCACACACACAACCACACACTATATAGCGCAATTTAGAGCATTCATTTTTACCTGGAATTCATGTTTTTGGACTGTGGGAGGAAACCGAGGAAAACCCATGCAGACACGGGGAGAACATGGAAACTCCATCCAGATCTTGGTGTTATTGTTGATTTAGACTTAATTTTTGATAAGTAAATAAATGCTGTTGTTAGGATAGCTTTTTTAGGCGTAGTGAAATATTTAAAATTAAGTTATTCCTGTCCGTGTAAGCTTAAGAACAAATTGTGCATGCTTTTATCAGTGCCAGCTTATACTACTGTAATGCACATTAACTGGGAAAAAATAAAGCATTATTGGCATGTTTGCAGCTGAAACAAAATGCAGCAGCTAGAATGTTGGCACAAGGTAGCGTGAACATATCACTCTGGATTGTTCTTCTTTTCATTGTTCTTCTTTTCATTCAGTGTAAAGTACTTTTGCCCATACTCTGCTCCACGGTCTCTGATGTCTCTGACTAATGACTGTTCCACATTCACGTCTGAAGCTGAAAGTTGATCATGCCTTTTCTGTTGATGCGTCAAAGTTAAGAAATATCTTCCTTTGAGTGTCAGATTTGCTCCTTCCTTGTCAGCTTTTACATCTAGACTTAAAATTTATACTTGTACCTGGGCCTTTTGGTTTTCATGCCCACGTATCATGTTATCTTGTTTTATTCTTACTCTACTATTTACTTTGTACAGCACACCAGTCGATGTTGTCATGTTAAACGTGCTATATAAATAAACTTCATTTACTTATTTAATTACATTGTTAATTGTAAAGAAATTCAACAGACAAAGAGACTTGGATGAAATCATGTTTTATTGTTCTGTCATCAATACTTATAACTGATAGCAAACTGATAGCAATCACAATGACTCTATAGTCAGTCACCCAGTCACATTGCAATGATGTTTGAGCTGGGTGTTACTGCAAATATAGAGTTTGAGTAATCCTTTTTCTGGGTAAACTATTTCTTAAGACATAAAACAAACTAAGGTTTGGATGGCAATTTAACAACAAAAGAAAAACATGAATTAACACACTTAAAAGTAAAGCATTAACAAAAATATGTCCATATGCAATATAAATCGTGTGCATAAATGGGTGTATTATATTTAAGCCTGTCCTTAAAGCCTTTCATTCCTTTTTTAATGGAAATATTTCTCAAAATGAAACTCGGTTATTTTAAGGAAACTAAAATAGCTTTTGGCATTGTTTTAAAAAACATTTAACTACCTTAGTAATTGCTTAACAACAAAAAAGTAACTTTTCACATTAGTCAATTTGGTAAACATTTCCCTTTCTGTTCTAAGACTAAATGTTAAATGTTTGTTCTTTAGTGAATAAGAGCACCTACTGCTTTGATTATTTGGCTCCTGAGTAAAAAAGGAAATATATTTTACAAGAGTTCTTTAACATGCAAACAATTCAAAAAGGTAAATTAAGATGAAATACTGCTGCAACCAATTATGAAAAGAAAAAGTTATATTTTAAGTGTTTTATGCAAATGTCCACACACAATGATTCAAATCATGGGATGTATATATATTTCGATGAACTATATTTATCTTTCTAAAATATTTTTTGGTTTTTTTTCTTTCCTTTTTTTATTGAGAAGTTAAAATTGTGCTGATAGTTCAGACCTACACATTTGATTAATTTTATCCCATAACAAAACATTCTTACAAACAGAAAAAGAGAACTCCCCCCTCCCCACACACACACAGAAAAAAGTTCAATAAAGAATAAA
The DNA here is from genome assembly GCA_025769995.1 of Xyliphius kryptos. Taxonomy (NCBI): domain Eukaryota; kingdom Metazoa; phylum Chordata; class Actinopteri; order Siluriformes; family Aspredinidae; genus Xyliphius; species Xyliphius kryptos. Next base: position 8,825 of record JAOUQT010298087.1, on the reverse strand, counting down.
CAGTACACAAATACAAAATGGTGACAACACATTCACCTTGCAAAAAAAGTTAATGAAATAAATAATTATTAAAAAAAGAATAATAAATAATTAAAAAGGGGTGGGGTGGGGGAGGGAATTAAATGATTTAAGTAGAAGGCATAGATTGAAGCTTGTCAAAATAAGAAAGAAAGGAATTCTAATTTAAATACAACTTAGAGGTGTTCCCCCTTAAAATTTTCCAATTTAAGAAAATTAGTCACATCGTGGAACCCATCGAAATTGTGGGTGGTTTTGAGGACTTCCAAAGCAGAAGAATACGCCGCCAACAACGATGTAAAAACAATAACATCTGACTGGGCCTTTGAGAGTGAATGAACTTGTTAGCAGAGTCCAAAAATTGCGATACTAGGACAAATTTGGATGGTGGCACCAACTATTTTTGACATTGTATTGAAATAATCAGACCAAAATTTCTAATTACCAGGGCAAGAAAAAAATATGGGTAAAGTTACATGGAGACACTACTGCATCTGTCACACTGATCATTAATTGTCCCAGGATAGAATCTAACCAACTGAGCTTTGAAACGATGAACTCAGTGTAAAACTTTGATTTGAATCAATTGGTGTCTGGCACAATGTGAGCTGGAACGCACATTATTAAAAGCCTTTTCCCTCCATCCATCTGGCAAGTCAGAGCCAAAATGCTCCTCCCAAATCTTATTTTATTAAGAAAATGTGGGTTCAACTCCAGGTTCCAACAGACATAAATACAGTATATGCTGGATATAATTGACATTCAAGAGGGGTCCAACTCCAGAGGGCAATCATATGGCTGAATGATAGACCTAGTATAGTTTAAAAACAAAGAGGAAAATAAAGTGCCTAATTTGAAACTATCCAAACAAATGTGAAGATAGTAAATTGAAATTTGCAGATAGTTGGGTGAAACGTCTTAAAACACCGTCCTGGTAAATGTCATGACAGGAGTTAATAACTCTCTCCGACCACAACCCAAATGTCGAATCATTTAACCCTGGAGGAAATAAACAATTATTTAGAATGGGCAATCTCATAAAACACTTTGAGTTTGAAATTATCCCTAGATTGAGACCAAATTCGTTAACAGGTAAATATGGAATATATTAATGTAATTTGCAAATTACATTAGAAATTAGAAATTACAAGAAATAGTCTGATTTAATAATCAAAAAAACTTTTTGGCAAGTATAATGGAATAGTTTGAAAAAAAAAAAGAAATTTAAGCAATATGCTCATTTTAATAATATTTATCCTAGCAATGAGGGATAAAGGAAGCAATCTCCATTTCTCCAAATCAGACCTGTTTGTCCAAAAAAGGTGACAAGTTGGACTGGAAAAAGTGATGGCAAAGTTCAAGATATAAAACTACCCAGATATTTAAAACCGGATGGGGCACATCTGAAAGGCAGAACAGACCAGTCAAGCAGAAAGGCAGGAGAATTTGCTGGATAACATTCACTCTTAAGTAGGTTTAATTTATAGAGAAGCCAAACTTTTTTAATAAAGACAGTAGTGATTGAAGACTACTTTTGGGGTCAGTGACATACATATACAGTGACAAACATATAATCAGCATGCAATGACACTTTCAAAATCGGATAATAACATGAAAGAGTGGAAGAGATTTTAAAGCAAGTGACAAAGGCTCAGTGACGAGACTGAGCAAAAGGGGGGATAATGGAGAGCTCTGTCTGGTCCCACATGACCAGGAGAAATAATCTGAATGTACATTATTGGTTTGCACACTGGCACCGGGATATGTATAAAGTACTTTTCTTCAGGCTATAAAAGGACTTCAACAAAAACATCTAGAAGAAGAGGGACACGCTTATTAATAATGTTTTTTTTTTTTTTTTTTTAAATCATTTGGAAACCCATCTGGCCAAGGTGATCTGTTCATTTGCAAGCGTCATTTTCTCAAGGAAAGAGAACATTTTAGTATCAGAACAAGACTTAAATGTACAGAGGCTGTAGGAAAAGGATTTTTTGTTCCCTGTGTTAGCATCCTAGGTAGGGTTTTTTGATACTTTACTCACTGTCAGCAAGTTAGCACCTAGCAGCTACCTACCACCAGTTAATGCTTTAGTAATTCTTTTCTTAATAATAAGGACAGTAAATGCTAGTCATCAATAATTATCAGTAAAATAAAACCACAAGAATAAAATACAGATGGATTTTGATTGACTTCTGTTTACAAAACTTAAACAGCAGGCAGCACATTAACTTAACATAGCAATAATTTCCCAAAGGTTGAAAGTTCAACTTTGCCCCACCTTGCCTCATAAGTCTTTATGATATGTTATCATTGACTTTGATGTGTTCATGTTATTCATGCTAGTGAATTAGTATACACAGCTGTATGCACAGTATACAGATACACTACCCCCAATACCAGGTCTTCAGATTTTTGAATACAGTATAACTCTTGAGGTCTTTTACATGGGCACAAATACGACACGCATGTTCTTGTCCAAATACCACAGTCTCAGCTTTTAAATGATTTCTCCAGTTAAAGTACTGTTCATATCGTTTCCAGTTCTTGTCAAGAACCTTAAGTTGTTCTGCCAGTTCTTGAGGGGATTTGAAGTCGTCCACATGGATGAATGAATCTGCTGGTATGAATTCCTCATAGTTTTCCCTGGATGGACCGAGAACTATAGGAACTGTGCCAAATATTAAAGGATTGAACAGCTTTTCTGTGAAGTAGTCTTTGTAAATGGAGTTTTCAAAAGATAAATAAAATTTACAGCTTGATAAGATTTTAGTATAATCCTCATCAGCAAGATATTTCCCAAAATATCGTCCATAGACCTCTACACCGATGTGTTGGCTCAGTTCGTTATAATATTTCACTCTCTTAAAGTTGTTGTTCCAGTTACTGACAATCCAGCATACCAGTTTGTTTTTTGGTGGTATTTGGAAGACTTTGTCCTTTTCGGTTTCTTGGACGATTCTTCCATAAGGAACCCAGATGTCAGAATCTCTGCGATAATTTGCGGTCAGGTTAAACAGATTTTCTGTACCGGCTAAATGTCCTGAATTATCTGGGGACTCCATGTTCATCCACACCCACTTCTGCCATGGGGGTCGTGACAGTCCAAGCATGGTTGCTACATCACCACGTACTTCACGAAGATGAAACATAACAGCAGCTGCTTTTTTTAATTGTGTCCTGTCATCTGTAAAATGACATCCTCTAATACCAAGGTTTTCACAGGATTCACCTGTAAATTTAAATCCAAAAGGCCAAGGCCATATTAAAACAGTGGTCTTAGACTCTGGGCTTATGACAGATAATAATTTTGTTGTTGTCAGACTGTAGTTTATTGCCCCAATATTGAGGCTTAAGTTGGCATTCTCCACTTTAAGAACCTCAAGACACTTGCTGGGGCAAACTTCGTTTGTGGGTATTTGACTATCAAGACATTTAAACCAGTTTATATTTGGTTTGTTGTATGTGTAGAATATTCCCCCAAAAGATACAAGCAGAACTATTGCTAAAAACACACGTCCTGCTACAGTGCTGGATGACATCTTTTTTATTTACCTTTAGTGGAAAGAAAAAAAAAGAAACACAGTTAAGGTTTATTTTTGAAAAACATGCTTGCTTTCAAAATACAGTATAATATTATAATGCATTTATTTGCGGAGAACGATTTTTTATACATCCTTTAATGTGGTTTTATTAGAAATTTATATAAGCAGTTTATTTCATTTTATCGGTGATGAGAAGTAAAAACAAATTGTTATTACTGAACTAAGGTTTGATTTGAAGCTAGTTGTACTTTCCATTCAATTCAGATTACTAATTCCATTTCACTACTTTACAGAGAGAAATCTTGTACCTTACATTAGTTGTCATGTATTCACACATTAAAAGGAAATTAGTTGTTGTAAGTTTGTTGAAAAAAATCACTCACATGGTGTAATAATTATAAATATTCAAATATATTAAGATCTTATCAATTGACTTAAAAACATAAAAAAAAAGCAATAAAAAAGATTAATCCATCCATTATCTTCCGCTTATTACTTTATGAGGGTCGCGGTGGGGTTCCCCATGCCCATCCAGGGAAGAACGTCTGGGGCGCTGGGCAGATACACCCAGGACATGGCGCCAATCCATTGCTGGGCACACACTTACTCGCACATCCATACACACAAACACACAGTATACAGGGCCTGGAATCCATGTTTTTGGACTGTGGGAAGAAAGAAACCGGAGAACCTGGAGGAAACCCATGCGCATACGGGGAGAACATGGAAACTCCACCCAGATTGGGACTCGAACTGGGAATCTCCAGCAAACGTGCTAACCACAATAGAAAACATCCATCCATCCATTATGTTCTGCTTATTGCTCTACCAGAGTCGCGGTGGGGTTCCTCATACTCATCTAGGGAGAACATCTCGGGCACTGGGCAGATACACCCAGGACAAGGCGCCAATCTATCGCTGGGCCCGCTCACACATCCACATACACACACTATACAGGGCAATATATAGTATTCTATCTACCCGGAATCCATGTTTTTGGACTGATGGAGGAAACCCACACGGACACAAGGAAAACATGGAAACCAGGAATTCCCATTGCTGAGAGGCGAACGTGCTAAGCCACCTTGCCACCCCCAATTGAAAACATATATCACAAATTTTTTTATTGATTATATTTAATCAAGACTTTTATTTTGATACTTTACTGGCATTTACTTGTGCAGTTTTACTTAAATCACATTAACCTTGCAAGACGTTTCTTGTGAAAAGAGCATGTTCACATGGCTGTGTTAGTACCTCAAACTAAGCATTAAAAAAAGGGTCTAAAGTAATTTATTCAAAAATAAGTTTTATATGCAGTAAAGTAAAAACTAAATTACAAACACGACATGACTGTAAGTATGTGAATAACTTTTTTCATAAAGGGTGTCTACTAAAGATTAATGTGATAAAAGAAAGAGGCATTCACAGTTTAAGACTAAAACATTTTGTTTTTCTTTTAGTTATCATGTCTAACTAAATAATGTCCCAAAACAAATACATTTAATGGAAAGGTTTAAATAACTAAATTATGTAGCCAACTGTAGCTGCAATAAAAGTGGATATTGAGCCATTCTTTAGAATTTTTTTAGTGGTACTCACATATGCTCTTTTTGTGGAGTCTAGTAAAACACCATAATTGTGATCATAGGTTTGTGTTTAATTATTTAAGGACATATGATGCAAAGCCTCATTATAGCCATATCGTGTCAGCCTCAACTTCAAACTTTACATGAAATAGTCATAGAAGGTGATGTATGTATATTTATAACTAATAAAGTAAAGTTATTTACAATCATAATGTAATTTAAATCTTTTTTACTGTTTAAAATAATATCTTTTTAGATAAATGTTCTCATATATTTACAAATGTGTCATTCACTGAATAGTTCATCACAAAAACAGTGTTCCTTCATAGCCTAATTGTAAGGAAACTTTTGTGACACTTCCACAACCAAAAGCTAACTTAAGTTGCTTTGATAATTACAGGTGACTGTGCACAAAATTAACAAAAAAAAAACCCTTTCAAAATATTCAATGAATACCTGTTGATTAAAAACTAAATTTGTAATTTCATACTTTAAATTGACTTCAGTGCAAACAGACATATTATGCTGTAAATATTCATTGATAAAAAAAAGGTGTTAAGCATACCTTTAAATGAAAGCTTATGGGTTTAAATGATCCATAAAGTTTTAGCTGCAAAACAGTCAAATCTGTTCTTTTGACAGTCCAAATGTCTTAGAAATGTCCAAACCGTCTTGTGTTAAAGCAAATTCCTTTGAAGATTTATGTTATTATGACCTTAAGTGTTAAAGATACAGCAGCTAAATCTGTTTCATCTTTCACCATATGACTACTTGCCTGCATCTCAGTATACAGGAACTGGTGGCACTCACTGACGGCAAGAACATTTAAATATATTTTGTCTGTATTTGCAATTTAAATGACAAATAGGTCACTTTTTTTCTCATTTTTTAACTAGCACACACACGCATGCCTAGTACTGCAGTTCTTAAATGTGCAAATTTACTGAGCACAAGCCACAACTTGAAACATCATCAACCACATAGTCTAAGTATGTTCCATCTCACATGCTATTGGGGTCATTTCCTAATCAGAATCAGAATCACAATACTTTATGAATATTTGGGGGGAATTGGCAGAATGAATAATAATATAACTCAAAATTCTGTTTTCAAAGTGTTTTTTTGGAACTGCTAATTAAATCTACATAAATAAAATTTTAATTGTTTTTTCAAAATCTTACATTTCTGAAAGTTCTTCACCAATTGCTTTGAAATATTGACAAAATGTTTTATTCAAATATGTGCATTTGTTGAAATATGTGCGTAGTTTTTAAATACTTTATTTTTATTTAATTATTTTGTGTGTAAATAATATAAGGTGCTTAGTGTATGTCATCTCAATAGTGTCTGGTGCATGGGTACAGTGATGGGAAGGACGCGAGGCACTTGGTGTTTAGTGATTGGTACATGGGCAGAGTGGAGGGAAGAATGCTTGGCATATAGCGATTGGCGTGCGGGTAGAGTGGAGAGAAGAATGCCCTTTCGTATAGTGATTGGTGTGTGGGTAGAGTGGAGGGAAATATGGGAGGCTTTTGGCGTATAGCGTTTGGCGAACGGATAGAATGGAGTGGAAGAAGCGAACTGCTTGGCGTCCGGGTAGAGGGGAGGTGAAGACGCCCTAGGCATATAGCGATTAGCGCATGGGTAGAGTGGGGCACTTGCCCCATAGCGATTAGATCGTGGGTAGAGTGAAAGGAAGGATGCAAGACACTTGATTGGCACACGGGCAGGGAGGGATCATGGAGGGATAGACGTGAGGCGTTTGGTATGATTAGCGCATGGGTAGAGTGGAGCGGGACACGCGAGGCATTTGCCCCATAGCGATTAGCGCGTGGGTAGAGTGGAAGGAAGGACGCAAGACACTTGGTGATTAGCGATTGGCACACGGGCAGAGTGGAGGGATAGACGTGAGGCGTTTGGAATGATTGGCGCACGGGTAGAGCGGAGGGAAGGATGCTTGGCTTATAGCGATTGGCACGCGGGTAGAGTGGAGGTAAAGGCGCAAGGCACTTGGCATATAGCGATTAGCCAACGTAAAGCTAATGCTGTAAGGCATGCTAAGCCTTGGACGTCAACGGCAAAGAGGTCACCTCACCTAATGTGTTTGATCCCGCAGCACCACTTTGCTTCCCGAAAACTTTATTGAAGACGGAAATGAAAAAGTTATTTAACCAAAACAGTGAGTGTCTTCAATGAAGCGTGCTGTAAACATGCACGCCACGCGGGCATAGAGCGGGTAACAGCTATTTTAAAACTGCAAACTCCAAAACCATCACTCATTCAAACTTTCCCATTTTTATCAAGTTCTTTCCCCGTAGTGAAACACGAATATTCCGCTAGTAAATAAATAAATGATAAAATAATAAAAAAATTTATAATAAAATGAAATGATGTTCAAACAGGAGCTGATTTCTTGCTGCAATGTTGGTTTTAGAAATCCCCTAGTCCTTTAATTACTGTACACAGCATGATGGTGGTTGAATAGTTTTGATTGGTGGATGGTGGATGATTTCCAGGAACTCCGAAGTGTTTCGAAAATCCAACAGGGAGTAAATAATCCAACAAAACATTTAATACATGTCAATTAAAAAAATGATGAGGTTCCAAAATTTTTAACGTGTATGGCTATCTTACCTGCTTGAAAACATTTACTTCCTGTAACAAATGAACACTACAATGAATTTAAACGCTGAAATCAACAACAAAAGGAACTAATAAGATCCTGTTTAGAACCAGACTATGTATAACACTTAGCCCGCCTGAGAGTTTAAAAGCCACTGCTGAATAAGCATGTGAAACTTTCACACAATGTCTGTCACCTATTTCCTCTTAATAACAAGTTTTTTTTTTATTTTTTTTTTGTTTTATCTCTAGGCCAAGTTAACTGTAGAAAGATAAGGAAAGATGTATGATCTTAACTCATCATTATGCCATGAAAACACTAGTGCTGATGTGCAGAAACTCTTTCTATTTATAAGCATCAAAAATTTTGGAAGGAGCTGTTTTAACATGTTTGAGACTTCAAGGTTTATGAAGACTCACTTTTACGACTCCAATGACCTTCCTGAGCTCCAACTTTAACCCATATGAATACCTTTAAAACTGGAAAAGTTTCTAAAGAAAATTGAAAATTCAAGCCCAGTCTTCTTACCAAGCAGCTGTAAATGAATTAAAGTCGTAAGCAAGTTAATATTTGCCAGGAGACTCTGCTGCATCCTTGATCCTTAAAGGGTGGGAGCTTATCTACACGGAGGACAAAGTCATAATCTTTCAATTTAATTACAAAAACCAAGAGCATGCATATTTTTTTCCACAATTCAACCTAAAAATGCACTAGAAAAGTGGCTTTACATTGGCACCTTTATTCAACTTCGACAATACAGATAAACATAGAAACAACTTAAATATGTCATTAAATAAAAGTAAAAAATAAGAGTAAAAAGGTGTATAATAGTTGAGTAACAACTTTTTTTGGTGTTTTTTTCAACTCTAAAATTGAAAAACATTCTAAGCCACCGGAAGCCACTCCTAGTGACCTAGTGACCTAAACAAGTGGACAATTTACTGTTATTCAAGACAGGGAGTGGTAGCTCAGTGGGTAGGGTGTTGGACTATCAATCACAAGGTTGGGGGTTCAAATCCCAGGTCCACTGAAGTTACCAATGTGGGTCCTTGA
>JAOUQT010298068.1:0-16441 GCA_025769995.1 Xyliphius kryptos | reverse complement strand
GGGCTCTCTCCGGAATTCTTCCTCCCACAGTCTAAAAATAAGAATTTAAGATAATGTGCCCCAATATAGTGTAAGTAAGTGTATGCCTAGAGATAGATTGGTGCCCTGTACGGGGTGTATCTGTCCAGCACTTAAAATGCTCCCTAGATGGGCATGGAAAGCCCCTTGCAATCCTAGTATAGGATTGAGGAAAAGATAACGGTTAGTTTGTTCTTGTTTAATAATAGATTTTAGATGTTCTTCGATATCTGTTTCTATGATACCTGTGATGTTCCATACATATCCATAAGGCTACAGATCTAAACTGCATGCAAGACATGCAAGTATACACACACAGACAGACAGACACACGCATACATGCTCTCGCTCAAACACACACCGATGTCCGCAAAGCCATACTGTTAAAGCACATAGTTAAATTTGCAGATGATACTACCATTCTGGGACTCATCTTCGGAGACGGTAAGACAGCCTACCGGGACAATGTGGACCGGCTGTCATTATTGTGCATAGACAGCAATCTAGGTCTGAATACATCAAAGACGAAGGAGCTGGTCATGGATTTAAGGGAGGTGAGAAAAGACATTCAACCCATAACTATTAATGGTGACTGGGGCTGGGTACTCATATTGAAGAGAACCTAACCTGGGGTGTGGACATCAAGGAACTCACAAAGAAGGCACAGCAGAGACTCTATTTGCTGAGGACACTCAGGAAAAACAAGATTAATCAGAGACTGCTGGTGTCCATCTACCGTTCCACCATCGAGATCATCCTCACTCACGGACTCACTGTGTGTGGTTCTCCATCTGCACCGCATGGTAGCTCAGTGGTTAGAGTGTTGGACTATCAATCTGAAGGTTGGGTGGGTTCAAATCCCAGGTACACTAAAGTTACCAATGTGGGTCCTTGAGCAAGGCCCTGAACCCTCATTGCTCCAGGGTCCTGTATCAACCCTGTGTTCATCAAGTTGGGATAGTTGTAAGTCGCTTTGGATAAAAGCGTCTGCTAAATAACCAAACAAAAGAATTGGGTGCTCTTTACCCATCCTGGAGGATCCCCAAATCTCTCGTTGTCTTCAGAGATTCACAGAACCTATAGTTCTGTATCGTTTACCTGACGGTAGCAGCGCCAAGAGATGGTGATCAGAGAGGGAATCTTCCATAATAATTCTGTGGAGAGCCCACGGAATTACTATGGACGATTCTTTCTCTGGTCACCATCTTGGAGCTGCTACCAACAGGTAGACGATACAGAACTATTTTTTAAAAAATGGCTTACAAATAGCTTTTATCCCATCGTTGTTCAGGCACTAACTAACTAATCATAACTCTTTTGAAATTAAATTTTTAATTAACATGGGACTGTGCAATATTTCAAATTCATTGTTACAAAAGCAATGTGTAATTTCTGGAAAAACAATGTGTGTAAATTCTGTATGTTCAAAATCTTGTAAATTTTTTTAATCTCTGTAAATAATCTTTACATTTTGGTGTCTTACAGCACGAAGCATGGCACCTTGAATTTCGTTGTACCTGGTTTTATGACAATAAAGATATTCTAACTCTGACATGCAAATAATTACTCAGCCTCTACAGATTTTTCAGTAAACAACCTAAAACCTGGACTTATCTGTCCACAGCACTCTGGATCAGTTATTCAGACCATCTTAGTCAAGCCCAGGTTCAGAGAACTATGTAGTGTTTTTACTTGGAATTACTTTATTTTAAAAAGAATTGATTTGGTTCCAAAAACAGGTGATTTTTTTCCTACTTTTGAAAAGTAAAACGGGTTCAGAACATTTATGATTTACAGATTTCTTTTTAAATTGCATTTTACAACATGTACCATCTTATTTAGAAATGAGATTGGCTTGTACACAGTAACGCAGTGGTATGCAAGTTAAACTACCACAGGATTTTCCTACAGCTCTGGGGATCCAGGTTCGAATCCCAATTTGGTTGGAGTTTCCATGGTCTCCCTGTGGGATTTTTCCAGGTTCTCCAATTTTGTCCCACAGTTCGGAAACATAGATTTAAGGTAAATTGGCTGCTATAACTTGCCCCTATCTAAATTGCCCATGTGTGTCTGTGCATGTAAGTTTTGGCCCAGCGATGGATTGACATTCTGTCCGGGGTCTATCAGCCCATCGCTCGAAACGTTCTCCCCCAGATGGGTATGGGAAACCCGCTGGGACCCCATCATAGGATTAAGTGGAAGGTAATGAATTTTCTAAACGTATCACATTATATGACGTCATGGCAGAGTGAATGTGCTGTTATATCAGTCTTCTGGTGGGGTTTGGACACCCTGCCTAATTAAACTTCTGTTTCAGTTAAAAGCATTTTAGACTCTGCTATGACTTAATGTACAAAGATCTATTCATGGTTTACAAATTATGACAATTCTACTTAGTTCTGATGCCCTCTTAGTTCCACTTTCCACTGTCACACTGTTCCCTTAAATACAACACGCAGCCTAACGACAAGTTACAGCAAAAGTTCCACAGCAAACACTGCTTTTACCCTAAACAATTACATAATCCTCTAACGCACAGTTAAAACGAGAGGAATGACCCACTAAAGTCTTAATCTATTTCACAATCTGATCATTACCATATATAAAGTTATAATTCCCTCTTATCTCTCACACTCTGAGTGCTGTAGTTAAAATAGTGTAATCAACAGTTTTCTCTCACTATGTTATCTAAACAACCTCAAGTTTCTTATTTTTAGATGTTATAGTTTTAAAATTGGACATAGTGCTTGTACCTGTTCTCATAGCGTTCCTATCTGACCTGTCTAATCAGTAAGGTCTTCCTATCCAATGAAATATCACCAAAGTAAGTGAAAGTAAAAGGAGGTAAGAGCAGGTGAGAGAGAGAGAGAGAGAGAGAGAGAGAGAGAGAGAGATGGTAATACATACAATGGCATAAGACCAATGTCACGATTAGTGTGAACTAAATGTGTTTGCAAAATAAAGTCTTTCGATTTTGATAAAACGTGTCTATCCCAATGGTCATGCCCGTAAATATACTACACTATGGACGACAGTCTGTAATTGTAGAACGACAAAGTCCATATTCACGGTAGGTGGAACTGATAAAATTTATATTAGGGTGAGCAAAAAGTATGTCCAAACTTTTGACTGATACCATATAGAGTACAGGCATCTTTATAAATATGGTAACACTTTCAATGAATCAGGTATTCATAATGCTTTATAAAGTATTCATAATGATTTTATAATATTGCCTTTGTTAATGTACATAGATGTTCATAACCATATTCATAAATTGTTAAAACAATGACACAAAGCGACATAATGCATTATAATATGAACTTCCTTCAAATTGTGCAGTCTCTTTCAAATGACACTTTACGTTTTCCAGTAAAGACATCTTATAAGCTTTTATAAACAGTTATGAGCATTTTCAGGAGAAGCATATAAATGTTATAAGGCTTTATATCACTAGTCTCTATAATAAGTTAATGAACAGTTAAAATATATAATTTATAATGCTTTATGTCGCTTTATGCCAATTATTATAATAATTTTTGAGTTTGGACATTAACAAAAGTTTATGACAGCACAATGGATATTTTATGAAGCTTTATGAATGTGTTATATGCACTTTTAATTCCGGATTTATTTAAAGTGTTACCATACATGATATGTACATACATAACACAATCACACAGGCAGACTTATAGTTTCAGATGCTAATGGCAGAGAAGTTAAACTTTGGCTTAGTCATAGATTGAAGCAAAAAAAGAAGAAGTACATGAGTAATGAATGTTCAGAGTTTGAAAGATGCTGAAATGAAGAATAAACAAATGCAAGTTGTTATTCACCTTGGGACACGGAATGCGACTTCTTAGACTGAGACATTGCCTGAGGAATTGCTTGCGACTCTGTACTAAAAGCGGTGGTCTCCCCCTCCGTAAATTTGAATTTGAGGACGCTCTTTTCAGCATCAGCCTTAAACAGGGAGAAAAGCATCATGTGAATAATGGAATGCTGTTCTTCTATATATTACAGTTTAGGTTAACAACCAAAGCCAGAGTTAAGATTACTGCCACCACAAACAGACAGGTTACAAATAAAAATGTAATAACAAGGCTGGATGGTGTGATAACACTGCCGCTGTCATGTATTAGTGCAGAAATAAAATTTTTTGGTAACATTTAACTTAAATCTAGTACTCATAACGCATGATAAACATATTCATGTCCATAGATGTAAATAACCGTACTTACAAAGTGTTATAAGACATAATGCATTGTAAATGATATATTTTAATTGTTCATTGGCTTATTATAGGGACAAGTTACATAAAGTCTTATAATGTTTGTGTTTAATTTGTGATTTTTTTGAAAATTACTTTATAAGGCTTTATAACTATCTATAAAACTCTCTTTACAGGCATAACATAAAGTGTCATTGTCATTAATTACCTATTTGAAAGAGACTGCATACATAGTAGCATACAATGGCTTATAGAAGCTTATAAATGCTCTTTACAGACTTTAGGTGTAATCATCTTGTTTTAAGTAGGAATTGCTAAACATCCAAATAACCAAAAGTTAAAATAAGTTCATATTATAATGCATTATGTAACTTTGTGTCTTATGACAGATTGTTATAACGGTTTATTACTATGTTATTAACATCTATGTACGTTAACTAAAATAACTAGATGTAAAAAATAACTAAATGTTAACAAAGGCTAATAACAAATGTTATGAATATGTTATAAAGCTTTATAAATGCACTTATAATGCATTATGAATACCAGATTCATAGAAAGTGTTACAAAATTTCCTAAGTTCCTACAAAAAAAGTCCTAAGTACAGCGGAAGAATCACAAAGCTGTGTATTCTGGTCAGCATCAATGAAACTGCATATTTAATTTCATAATTGACATCTTTTGCTGATAAAACCTTTTAAACAATTCCTAAAAAACATAAATCAACAGTTTTGGGATTAAGTGCAATTTTAAAAGTTGATTTTGACAGAAAGGAAGCATCTGTTCTGCAGTGTTTGAAGGTTCATCGTCAGTCATAAAGCACATAACAAAACAAAAACATACAGAAAATGCATTTTAAAAAAAATAAAACAACAACACAATGCAAAATAGTATCTTTAGTTCAGGACTCTTTAGCACACAGTAAAGGAGGGTTCAATTAGTGGCAGGCCAAAGATGAAGTGACTGAGAGTAGTTGATATGGTGAGAAAGTGCTGTTACTGCGGGGCCCCACTTCCTAATGATGCTAATTGACTTTAATATGACAGCAGCACAACAGGATGGAGCTAATACACTAATGAGGGTGTAATGGCTGTAATAGCTGTTAGTGTCCGTCTACGGGGCTCAGGGAGATATGTGCTGCACTCCTCACGGAGTTAACTGCTTGGTCAATTGAGACTCTTTCTGGACCTTAACATTCAACACAATTACATAATTACACTGAGCCCATTATTATAATAACAGAGCTGTAGACCCGGCCATCTGGTATATAATGTAGAAGTGTGAATGTTCAGAGAACTCAGGTCGAGTTGGTAAGGTCATTGTCACATGGATAATTTTTACAAACCTCAAAAGATTTATCACTGAGCATAAAGAATGCATGCAGATAGTCTGAGTTTGCATCACATGTTATTCGGTTGTATAATTGTCCATCAGTTTTCTAAACACAAATCACTATATGTAGTTTTAACATTCGGAATGTTTTATGTGTAATATATTTTTGTACTTAACCAAATAACCATGTATCATTATTTGAAAAAAAAAAGAAGAACAACATTAAGGGGCAATTTAGAGCACACAATTCAAGTCAAGTCTATTAAATATGTATTTTTTAGACAGTGGGAGGAAACCAGAGAACATTTGGGAAGAACATGAAAACTCCACCCAGACAGAGATTCAAACCCAGATCCCCAGTGCTGTAAGGTGGGTGTGCTAACCACTACACCACTATTAAAATGTCATAAGGAAATGCCATAAGGCTTTAAAACACAATGTTTCATAATGAATTATAAAGTCTATATTTTACCTGTTTACTTACTTTTAGGAACAGTGTTATAAACCTATATTGCATTTGTCTTAAACAAATACCTCCGCTAAATAGGATTGTATAACTGCTATTATAAACACATACATTTTCTATATAGGTTTCATTTATTATTTCTATAAAGGAGTCTGTATTAATTATAGCACATAATGACATAATGAAAATGTTCATAAATGCTCTAAACAGACTCATTTGAAATGAATTAAAGTGTATGTTAGCATGCAGTACGCCAACTAGCAAATAGTCTTGAGCTATGTTTTAACACTTTATGACTGTGATTATAAACATTCATGTTCAACTGTACACCAGAGCCTCATGACAATTTTAATACAGCTTTATAAATGCATTAAGTGATGGTGATCTATTGTATCCTACTGTACTTACACTACTGTACTTTGTCCTCCACATTGAACCTATCTGCGCAGGAAAACACACATATACCCACTGGTCAAGTGAGCACATGTGCGTGGAGTGGTCTGCAGCCTTGTGTACTGTGCCGGGGGTGCAATTTGGGTTAGGTGACTTGCTCAAGGGCACTTCAGCCATAGTACTTGGCGGGGTTCGTTTCCTAGCTGGTTCTTGATATCATAGATTTCAAGCCCACAAATTAAACAGTTTTAAGTATTTATTTGTTTATTTTGATGTAATTTGGGTTTCCAGCTGAAAAAAAAACACGAAAACCGGAATTGAAAATAATACTTTGGATAAATCAGCCCAAATTTTTAAACTAAGCGTGACACATAAATCATCTACTAAACAGTAGAGGTGAGAAAAAAATCCAAACTGCTTGAGGTCCAGTGTGAAATCTTAAGTCAGTCATGATTTGGGGTGCAGTGTCCGGTGCAGGTGTTGGTAAAGCCTGCTTGGTCAAATCCAAGATAACCACAACAGTCTACCAGAATGTTTTAGAGGACTTTGTTTTATGATTCCTTCTCTTGAAGATCTTTATGGAGATGCAAAATTTCACCTTCCAGCAGTACCTGGCCCCTGCCCATGTCACCAGAAGCACCAAAACCTGCTTTGATGCCTATGCCATCACTGTGCTTGACTGGCCAGCCAACTCACTGGACCTAAATCCAATTCAAAATCTATGGGGTACAACAAAAAAGAGCTGACCGCAAGCATCAAGGAAATCTGGGCTTCCATAACTCCCAGGCACACCTCCATCAGACATTGCACTGCAAATCATGACTGACTGACTCAAACATTCTTCTCAAAATGGGCATTGAAATGGAAATGGGAATGAAAAACCCCAGCCCCTCCCTCAATTATAGTCTCTAGTATATGAAAAGTCCTAACATTTGAGTTGTACCTGCTGTGAGCATGCACTGTAAACCATGAGTCCAAACGGGTTGGGTTGGGCTCCACCCTGCAGGCTGAGACACACACTCTCACTTGGGCCTTCAGGATGTAGGAAAGGACTCCAGACACCCCAGCGAATGCATTGCATGAACGCTGCCCGTTGTATGGCCGAGGAGGACATCTAAAATGAGAGGGACAGAGTAGGGTCATGAAACATTAGCAATGTAAAACATATAAGCTCATTAGATAAATATAAGTGTGATTATGTCTTGCGTATTTTGCAAAGCAAAAACTCTTCAGATGAAAATGCTCGGGCCATGTTTAGAATGCATCACTGTGCACAGCATAATGAGGTTTATTGAATAAAAAGGGAGACGTGTAATTGTGCAGATGTAGTGAAAGAGACACCGATGCTCTTGTGAGATGACAGTATAACAGGCACCGTCGTATATAAATCCCGTCATTATGTACTGCCTGAGCAGCTACAGTATATAATAACCAGGCAGAAGAGGGGTCGGAGCCAAAGTAAAATCCCCTCTAATCTCACCCTCTCTGAAGCCAAGAGCTGAGATTTGTCAGGACGCAGCATGGGGAAAATTGTTCCTTATCCCCTAGCATGCATGTGAAAGCAAAAGATATGGGATGAGAGATAGAGATGTAAGCGCCTGGTCTCACGGGATAAAACATTATAGCCAATCACTAATAAGCTACTCAAACTTGGTACTGGGTAATTAATCACGGGTGGGAAAGTGATGAGAAGCAATCCAGCACTCCCTAGTTTCCATAGTCTCCCCAGTTAGCATCCTCAAGACCTTAATCTCCTTCCAACCTGTCCCACACTACTCTCTCGCTCACTGACACTCAGAGGCGCCTGGCCGTGTGATATAGGGTGACGTTGAGATGTATCTGCACTGAGATATATCTGAGGCGTGATAAATACTCTGCACTTCAGCAAAGAGCACTAATGTAAGAGATTCGTCTTCCGTACACAGATCCTTCACACGGCTAGCGAGAGAAAGCTTGGCAATAAAGCATCCCAGACTGGCTTAACGTGTGCAGCTCCTGCCAACACCGCTGTGCACTTTGGTAAACATGGGATCGCCATCATATCTAATGTACTATCCTTGTTGTCGTTTATAGTACGTTCTTAGTGGCAAGAAGATGTATCAGCTGCACAACTCCAACTGGGCAATTGATGGGATGTCTAATTTGACGCCTTGTGTTTCCCTCCAACAAGAACCATTTTACCAAAAACTGAACGGCAAATACTTTTGTATATTTACTCGACTAAAGGTTTATAGGGAGGACGTACACTTTTACTGGAGACATTTCCTTAACACTTTACATAAATCTGGTATTCATAATAATTTATTAACACCTACAGTAGGCTTTAAAAAAATATATAATGCTTTATAACAACTGACATAAGCCATTGGCAATGTACTTCATTGTTCATGACCACACCCAAAGTATGTGTCATTAGACTTCTCAACACAAAGTGACATGATGGATTATAAAATATTTATTTTAACTGTTCATTAACTTATTTTATGAAACAGCATCATAACAGCATCGTTTTATAACATTTGTGTTAAACTATATCCTCTTTTGAAAAGACTTTATAAGTGCTTAGAACTGTTTATAAAACTCTACAGGCATTAAGTAAAGTGTTTTCCATTATTATCTCAGGAACACCTAAACTAAATCCGGTATTTAGGATGCATCATTGGCACATTCCTTAAGGCAAAATTGCTCCAGCTCCTTCAAGTTAGATAGTTTCCGCTGGTGAACAGCAATCTTCAAGTCTGATCGCAGATTCTCATTTGGATTAAGGTCTGGGTTTTGACCTGGCCATTCCAATACATTTACACATTTCCTCTTAAACCTTCAGTGTTGTTTTACCAGTATGCTTTGGGTCATTGTTCTGTTGGAAGGTAAATCTCTATTCGAGTCTCAAATCACTGACATTTTTACTCTAGAAAATCCCTGTATTCAACACCATTCATCTTCCCCTTAATTTGGACCAGTTTTCCAGTCCCTGCTGCTGAAAAACATCCCCACAGCATGATGCTTCCACCACCATCTTTCACTGTGGGGATGGTGTTCTTGGGGTGATGTGTTGGTATCATGCCAGATATAACGTTTTCCTTGGTGGTCTCATCTGACCTTCCTCCTTACATTTAGGAAGTCTCCCACATACCTTTTTTGCAAACTCAAAACGAGCCTTCCTATTTTTGCCTGTAAGTATTTCTTTTCTGGCTACTTTTGCAAGGCACTGTTTCTGCTCCCGAAACTTTCTCTGCTGGATGGGCATGGGGAACTTGTTACCATTTTTTTTAAGCTCCATCATAATCATCGTCAGCCCCCTCCTTCTACCCACCTTTATAAGAGTTTACTACAAAGAGATGCAGCCACAATACTTGTCCTCTTTACTTGTACTAGTTACATTAAAAACAATTAGGCAGCAACACAATGCAGCAGCATAAACTCTCTGTTAAAATAGCTTTTGCATAAAAAAATTGACGGCTGCAGATGAGCAAAGCCAATACCTTATTGATTTTGAAACAAACAAGCGGAAGACAAAATATTTACTACAACATTTAAAAAGAATAATTCAATGAAGAATGGTATCTTTGAAAGAATAAATGCTCTGTGTCATATTAAGCAAAGCATACACAACATTACAGTTTTGAAAAACCGGGCTCATTTTTAGTTTTATCTTATTTTTGCAACTAATTATCTCTATTGACCCTAAATCACCCCACCATCTGCTATAGTGGGTCATTTCTCAAACTTCAATACATGAACTTGGTTCAATGTGAGCTACTATGAGTAATAAATCTCCCCTTATTGTCAATAAATGTGGTACTTACTTTGGCTGATGGCCAGCATGGAAAAGAGTGCTTTGACGAGTCAATCTTTCACAGGATACCGTGATTGCAACGAGTTGGATTTAAGTTCATAGATCTCGGAAATCACCCTATCACTGACCTACTACATAATTCAGCCCCAAAAACAAACCAACAATCAGGCAACAGTCTACATCATTGGGATAATATTCTTTCTTCATTAACTGCAAACACTTGCAAACAACTGGGCAATTTAAACCCAATTCTGTAGTTACTGTATTTGCATTCTTATTTGGATGAGTTGTGCCACTGATCACAAGTGTTACTTAAGCATATGAGCAATCATATGCATTCTGATCTCAATTGATTTGCTCCAAGCCAAAAAACATGTGTTTGGTGTGGAAGCAGAACTGATGGGGTTGAGATAAAACTCCCTTTGAAGCTTTTCCCATGAAAATGTATGCCAGTGAAGAGGATCATGATTGTATCTTACTGTATATGGGCCATGGGATGGAGGAGACAGTTTATTCACTTTAACACAAATTATTTTTTGATTTTATGGGTCAGGACTCAGGTGGCTTGAGCTGGGGACACAGGTGATAAATGCTTAGATGGGTTAAAAGGACTGAGGCACATAATCTGTTGAAAATTAAATAGCAAAAGCATGCTGTGATTTAGCTGAAAGCACCTTCAGTATGCTGGCATTAATTATGACAACACAGTAATATATATATAAAGAAATGCTTCCTTATCATTATTATGATTTATTGGTTTAGTATTTTGAATTGTAACTAAATAGGTACATTTTCTGAACAAAATGCAAGTGTGATTGCAGCTTTGCCAGAGTAGACACAGCGCATATGTATATCAAAGCAATACAGTTAACAAGGTAAAAAAAAAAAATTGTCGTGGCCAGATAATAGGGTTTCTATAAGGCGTGTTCACATCAGGGGTTGGGACAATTTAGATTAGGAATGGCCTTGATATCTTAAACTATCCAAAAATGACAGCAATGACAGCATTTGTTGGACAACAAATAGGCGTGGCCATGTCACCAGGGCATATCCCGTAACAGATACACAGACTGTGGTGATTTTAATATTGGCCTGCAATATAAAACCTTATGCTTCAATGCATTTCCAATGGAGAGCTGTCCAAGGTCCTGGATGCTCAGCTAGAGTGTGTTCGAATGGAAAGAAGGAAGGCAATCAGTCTGTGAATTTAGGTGGTGGGTGTCTGGACTCTTAAAAATCAACAGAGTAGGTTAGATTGTTTCCCATAGAAAATGAACCAAGCCAAATTTAGTGTGATCACTCTTACTTTTTTAACAAAACCGGTCTGGCTGTGGCCATAACCAAGTCCTGCAAATTTAGTTTTTGAAGCTCAAAAACTGGCCGAGTTACAGGACTGCAAAAAACACCGTAAAGCAAAGTGAAAGGGAATTTTGGCCCGGATTAATAGTAAATACTGTGAAAACGGTTCGACTGATTCCTTAGCTGTGTACAGGAGATGTCCTGCAATGTTTCCATAACCCATAAAGATTAAACTTGCGGGAGACGAAAGCCGGACAAAGCAGTGAAATAATAAATATCAGCTAACAATAGGGTGATTATCACATGAGGCAATCACACTAATTAAATAAATTCAACTGTCTACGCAAGTAGACTTAACTACATGTACACTATCACTATATTTACAAAAGTCATCAATTCATCACTTTCCTTTCTATTGTTGTTTTTTCTAAACTATTCGTATACCATTCCAATAAGGCTTAACAATGAGTTGAAAGACAGTACATTATTGTTAATACATCACCGGAAAAAAGTGTTAATAAGCAGATAGCTTTTCTGTGATTTATTTACAATAATGCTTAACGTGGTTTATCGCTTTATTGGTTAGAGTAAAAAAGAAAAAAAATGAAAAACAGGTTTCATAAATGAGTTTAACAAATGCAAAATCATTTAGAGGTGTGCTTTAAGGTCAATAATGTCATGGCTAGACAAACGGCCCAGCTCATCAGATTTAAGGACTGGAACTACCCATTTTATAATTCCCCGTATACTCCACTTTGAGCTTACAACTAAATATGATCCTACCAACCTTTGACATTCAGGCCAACATTGCAGTCCCTAGCCAGTAAGTCATAAATAACACGGCCTCACTGGCACTGTCTGCATGTTCAGTCACATCAGTTCCATGTGGATTATATAGACCACATAAACATACCATATCTACTTACAAATAAAACACCTGCTATATATTTAGCACTATGAAGCCAAACCGCAGTAACCGCATTTTCCACAGACACACTCCAACATCTTGTAAAAAGTCTTTAAAAAGGAATAAAAGCTGCTATATAGGGATCTGGAAGAAAGAAATGCATAAAAGCTCATGTAAGAGTATGTGATTTATTATTGTTGTCTATATATTTTAACAAAAATACCTTTTATTTAAATTTGCAGTCTGGAGATGTGCTGTCTCATTGTATTACTGTTCCTTAACTCTGTTGAATTTAGTTAATTTAGTTAACTAGTGTGATCTAATGCATTAAACTGTTCCAGTCCTTAAATCTGATTGGCTGAGCCGTTTGTCCAGTTGTGAGATTGTCCAGAATTCTGAGAGCTTCGCATTCGTATTAATGCGTGATATACAATACATTATTTTAAATCCATCTGTCCGTTGTCTTCTGCTTACAGTGGTATGTAAAAGTTTGGGTAAAGTTCGGTATAAAGTATTTTCTTTTATAAATCATTGGTTGTTCAGATCAGCAGTTTCAGTTAAATACATCATATAGCACATGAACACATGAAAAATTACATCAGTATTTAGTAAATTTTCATTTGGCAAAAAATAACAGCCTCTAAGTTTTATATTGCTTCCACTAAGAGTCTGGATTCTAATTAAATGAATTTTGGACAATTTTCTTTTTGACAAAACATCTGCAGTTCAGTTTCCAAGCATGAACTGCAGCTTTATACTCACACAACTGATTTCCAGTAATATTCAGGTCTAGGGATTGAGATGGCCATTCTTTAATGTTTAACTTGTTCCTCTGCATGAATGCCTTTTTTTAAGCAGTGTTTAGGATAATTTTCCTGTGGAAATATCCAGCCCTGGCGCAACTTCATCACTGATTTTAAAAAACTGTTTTCAAGAATCTGCTGATATTGACTGGAATCCATGTGCCCCTCAACTTAAACAAGATTCCCAGAACCTGCACTGGCCACACAACCCCAATGTATGATGGAACCACCACCAAATTTTACTGTGGGTAGCAAGTGGTTGTTTTGGAATGCTGTGTTTTCTTTTCAACATGCATACCACCCCTTGTCCAAATAACTTATTTTAGTTTCATCAGTCCCCAGCTCTTTATTCTGAAATAAAACCGTGATTTAACCGTAATAGTATGTGATTGTTAGAAAAACCAAAAACCTGTTCTTTGGCGATCAGCATTCACTTTTAAAACCAGACTAGCTTAAGTTACGCTTAAGCTTAAGATTTTGCTTTCAGTAGACACATTTATGAATCAATCCTTGTTTGTTTTTATCATAGTGTGTTTGTAACCATTTCACAAAAGCAATAAGGTACTCCACTCTTGTGAATAAGTAATGGAAAAGATGTGCAACTGTATTCTGCTACACAATACTGTAACGCATGCCCTCAAGCGCCTTATTGCTTTATTAAGTAACTAATATGTTACTCTTCTAAGTATATTTAATGTAATAAAGAGATGATACTAAACATCACTTGAACATTTTTGTAAAATCAGAACCATTATGTGTTACAGCGTGGCTATGTATGCTATAGCTGATGCCAGTGTGAAAAGCTGTCAGCAGACTGAGAAAAGCTGTGCTCTGCCATGCTACATGCTACGCTACCTGGAGCTGCCACCATGACTGATGGATAGAAGAAGACTGGAATATAAATCATGCTAAAGTCCATTGCAACGAAGCACTTTCATTTTGCCTCTGAAATTCCAAACAGACCCAAGTGTTGCTCGATACTGTCTAAAAGTTCTGAGAACAGAGACCTTCCTGTGTGCACTTTAAAATGGGATGCTATTAACTTATACATGGTTGAACATTACATCAGAATGGGTGATACAGTGCCCCAGGAGTCTATAGTGTTAAGACCCTTGCTCAAGGACCCACATTGGCAACTTTCAGTAGACTCCTGATGGTCCAACACTTTAAATACTCAGCCATCACCACTTCTCACCCCTTTTTACACATGGTGTAACTGGTAATTGAAATTTTGCCTTTTTGGGAACCTGCAGAGGTTTATATACTCTTTACAACCACCAAGAAACAACCTAAGATGTCTCGTCATTACTTTGGATTCGAGCAGCAACAACAGTGATTGGTAGTCAAAAGTGATTCGTGCAATTGAGTGCAGGGAAAACTTATTTTCGGGTAAAGTAAAAGTTGAGGGGTTTCTTTGCCATTTTCCCCCCTCAGTTCCTTAAACAGAGTTTATTTTTCCAACAAAAGCACCAAAAATTTACTAATTTTGCTTAAATTAAAGTCTATACCATACAAAGGCACAATCATTACAAACCCAGGCTAAAAAGGGGCTAGTATTACAGATTTGAGAGTGGCAACAGATTAAACCTCTAGGGTTATTAACTAACTTCAGGATAATCTTATCCCTTTGCTTAGATGCAAAAGGGGTTAGATACCAGCTACCAGATTATAATCAAAAAAAGTTAACACTTTCTATAAATACTGTATTCAAAATGCATTATAAGTGCATTCATAAGGCTTTATAAAGCATTTATTATGCTTCATTACAATAGTCATAAGGCATGTCATAAGGCCATGTACAACAATGTTCATAATACCAGTCATTAAGTGTTATGTACGGTATGTACATAAATAGAAGCTTATAAGTATTGCAAAGCATTATAAATATTTTATAATACATTATAAATACTGGAGTCATATAGTGTTACACGTTTAAATGATATATCCAGGGAAATTTTACTGTTCAGATTAAAATTCTGTAGATTTTACCAAAACCAACACAAAGGCAAATGTTTTCCATTAGGTCGACACAGCTGTAGCATCCAGTACTTATTTTAAAAACAAATTATGTGATTTATTAAAATAATGTAAGCCATTTAATGCCAGGGAACAAAACCGTTTCAAAACTAAGTCAAGTTAATTTTTAAAAGGGGGCAGTTCAGAGACTAAAGCGACCAAAGAGTAAATTATCTATTTACAACATTTGATGCGCTACAGTTTACTGGAAAGAGATAAATCATACTTCTCTCTGTCACCTTTATTTTTAAAGTGTGGCTCTGCCAGTTCTAGGAATTAAAGTGTTTTCCACTTGGCTTTTTATAATGATTGTATTCATATTTCTAGGAAAACAATATATAAAAATCGACAAAACAAATATAGGTAATGTACTCAGATGAGGTGGAGTGATTGAACAACTAACCAGAGCAAAATGTGCAAGGAAATTGTGTTTTTCAAAGATATTATGGTTGATTAGACTGTGAGATAAACATCAACAGAAGACTAGCAAGCAGAATTAATAGTATTCATCAGGCTATTAAATGAAAATATACAACTATAGAATTAAAATAAGCTCATTATGTATATAATTAATTATTTTTGGTGCAGATCCTTTTCATTTGAGATCTCTAACAGATGCCCGGTTTACCTACTTTATCTAATCTAATACAACAGTAGATTAATGCTGTTTTGTTGTAACGTCAGTGTCCGGATTGGCTCATAACAGAATCTATTAAGGGAAGTAGAACCAAAATGGTGGAACAGACCTTAACCTCGCCCCTGACATTATTTCAACAAATCTACAGATTATTTAAAAGACTTACTTAAGCCTATTGAGTTACGGTTGACATGATGGTTCACATATCTACATATGCAAATAGTAATCTGCCAGCTGCAAATGCTTAGCTAGACAGATATTACAACATAGACTATTTGAACAAACATATTAGGACATACAGAAACCAGTCAAAAGTTTAGACACATCACCTCTATGCTCCATTGTCCATTTTATACAATTACCATATAGATGAACTTTGTAGTTTTACAAACTGTAGTACATCTGTTTTTTTCAGTTAGTCTCCTGATGTTTATTTAATCTCTTTTGGTCAGGACCATCATGGAACAGGTATAATTTTCTCAATTCATTCATTATCTTCCGCTTATTCCTTTATAAGGATCCCAGAAGGGGGGGGGGGGGGGG
>JAOUQT010298067.1:0-27947 GCA_025769995.1 Xyliphius kryptos | reverse complement strand
TTTCCTCCGGGTTCTTCGGTTTCCTCCCACATCCCAAAAACATGAAGGTAAATTGAATGCTCTAAATTGCCCTGTATTGTGTGTGTATGTGTGTGTGACTGTGTGAATGAGTGAATGAGTGTGTACCCAGCGATGGATTGGCGCCCTGTCCTGGGTGTCCAGGACAGCGCACGAGACGTTCTCACCAATGGGCATGGGGAACCCCCCTGCGACCCTCAGAAAGGAATAAGCGGAAGATAATGAATGAATAAATGAATGCTATTTTGGCAACTGAAAACACAGACGTATCACTGACTGTTTAGACCTTAATGGCTGTATATTGAGTTTTTTTGAGGTAACAATACATTTACACTGTTATATAAGCTGCACACAGACTACTTTTTATTGTGTCAAAGTGTTATTTTGTCAGTGTTGTCCCATAAAAAGATATACTTAAATATCTGCAGAAATGTGAGGGGTGTACTCACTTTTGTGATACACTGTATGAGTTTAAGTGACATACCATTTGTAATCCATAGGGTTTAATATGACGTTACGGTTCACCCTTTGCAGCTAGAACAGCTTCAACTCATTTTGGAAATGCCGTCCACAAGGTTTAGGAGTGTGTTTATGAAAATTTTTGACCATTCTTCCAGAAACGCATTCGTGAAGTCACACACTGATGTTGAACGAGAAGTCCTGGCTCTCAGTCTCTGCTCTAATTTATCCCGAAGATGTTCTATCGGGTTAGGGCCAGGACTCTGTGCAGGCCAGTCAAGTTCATCCCCACTAGACTCTGTCATCCATGTCTTTATAGACCTTGCTTTGTGCTCTGGTGCAAAGTCTTGTTAAAAGAGAAAGGGGCCTGCTCTAAACTGTTCCCACAAAAGTGGGAGCATGAAATTGTCCAAAATGTCTGGGTATGCCGGTAAGTTCCTTTCACTGGAACCAAGGGGCCAAGCCCAGCTCCTGAAAAATAACCCCACAACATAATCCCTCCTTCATCACACTTCACACTTGGCACAATACAGTCAGACAAGT
This sequence comes from Xyliphius kryptos, assembly GCA_025769995.1. Taxonomy (NCBI): domain Eukaryota; kingdom Metazoa; phylum Chordata; class Actinopteri; order Siluriformes; family Aspredinidae; genus Xyliphius; species Xyliphius kryptos. Next base: position 26,927 of record JAOUQT010298067.1, on the reverse strand, counting down.
AACATTTTCCTGGCATCCACCTAACTCTCATCCATCAGATTGCCAGATGGAGAAGCACGATTCGTCACTTCAGAGAACGCATCTCTACTGCTCTAGAGTCCAGTGACGGTGTGCCTTACACCACTGTATCCGGCGCGTTGTATTGCACTTGGTGATGTATGGCTTGGATGTAGCTGCTCCACTATGGAAAACCCATTCCATAAAGCTCTCTGCACACAGTTCTTGATGTAATCCAAAGGCCACATGAAGTTTGGAGTTCTGTAGTGATTGACTCAGAAAGTTGGCGACCTTTTCGCACTATGCAGTAGCATCCGCTGACCCCACTTCATCAGTGTACCTAGCCTACGACTTCGTGGCTGAGTTGCTGTCATTCCCAAACACTAATAAAGCAGTTGACTGTGGAATATTTAGGAGTGAGGAAATTTAACGACTGTATTTGTTGCACAGGTGGCATCCTATTACAGTTCACTAAGCTCCTGAGAGCGACCTATTCTTCCACAAATGTTAGTATAAACAGTCTGTAGGCCAAGGTGCTTTGTTTTATACACCTGTGACCATGGAAGTGATTCAAACACCTGATTCTGATCATTTGGATGGATGAGCAATAGAGTGGCAATATAGTGTACATAGTCTACAGCATACCCTGTGTTTTCCATTCACTGAACCTCATGGACCAGCCCATGGAGTCCAGGTAGCTGCACCAACAACAAATCCAGAGCGCCACCTTGTTCTTAAAAGGAACAGCAAGTGACATGCTGATTGGTTTATTGTATGTAATTCCCAAAACCCACCCATAAATAATGAAGAGAATTACTACATGCCTATTGTGCTTTTCACTCCTCAGAAGGCATACTTTTCCCATCGTTATGATTGCAATGCTATACTGACACACCCTTACAGGACTTTGGCGCTTTAGGCATACTTTTCCCATCATAACTTCAGCAAAGACACACTGACGCAGCTTAAATCAAGCTATGTGGTGCACGGTTTATGGCTAAAAATCAAAGTGTGGTAACTCAGTGGCTTTGGTGTCCAATCTGGAGGTTGGAGGGTCAAAGCCCAGATGCATTGACGTTACCAATGTGAGCAAGACCCATAACCATTATTGCTCTAAAGGGCTGTATCAGGGCTGACTCTCTGTCCTGACTCTCTGTTCTGACCCAAACACTTGAGTTGGGATACCTGTAAGTCGCCTTGTATAAAATTGCCTGCTAAATGACCTTATGTCTCAAAATACCGTGTATCACTAAATTCCAAAACGCGTGTACTTGCTGTAGATACAGAAGGATCAATGCACATGATAAATCACACGGTACATCAATTCCCCGTTTTTTGCCAAATCACTCAGTACATTATAGAATAACATTAATTCTCAGGTTCTGTACAGTAATTCAGTGAGTCCAGTGCAAAGGCTCTTTTATTTTATAGCATCTGCTCGAAATAACCAAATCCAATTTGCAGCTTCACAGAAATAATCATAATCCTGTTCCTTTGTAAGCACACAGTCTTTCTAACACCTGTTTCTCTACATGCACTCAAATATATAATAAATAAATCTTTTTAAGAGCAGCACTTCCCCAGGCCTCACTGCATGAATCACACACCAAATAAAAGCAACACAGATAATTGGGGTTTTGTCTGTGTGACACCCTGAGAAATAAAATTGCAAACCGCTCCAATTATCACGTTTTGTTCTGCACATTTGCGTCGACATCATTACTGTGAGCACCGTGCAGCCAGGGGAGAGCAACCAAAAGTGTTATATACCTGAAAGCGCACTGTAATTTCAGAATTTGATTTCGCACCAAAAAGTTAAGCCTTCAGCTTCAAAAATATGAATAAGTCTTTTGAATTAATCAAACCTACGAAGTGGCAAAAAAATAATGTCCCATGGTACAGCAGGTGGGTAATTGTGTTCATCACCTGACAGAAAACCAATGGATTATAATTAAATGTTACAAACTAATAAACACTTGCAAACCCTGCACAACACACAAATGTATGTGATGCTTACAACCCAAACCATACCACAGATGGCGCTATCTTACTAATGCATATGGCACAGACGTCTATTGCAGAGAATGTGCATGCACAACATTAATTGATTTTTATTTTTTTTTATTAAAAAGCAAAAAGTCACACCAAACAATCTGGTTGTGAAGCTGCTGCTGCAATCATGCCGAGACACTATGAGGAGCTACTGATCTCTCGACCTACTCACAATGAGAATTGCCTAAAGACTGAGAGCTGTGCTGCTTAAGCCTGATGGGGGCAAACGCAAATGATGGTAAGCACTGAGTTAGCGCCTTACTGCACGCTGCCCACTTTTCTTTCCAGTGAAAGAAGGCTATACTGACGGCGCTCTGCTCCTGGTTGACAACGCAGTGGCTGTTTGTGTGTTGCCCCACCCACTCTTTTGTGGTTGAAAAAAAATAAGAAGCATGGAAGCAGCCAGCACTTGAAATTAAAACAAGGTTACGCGCTGACTATGCATGTCGCTGATGCTGGGATGAGAATATACAAATCAGTATCTTTAGAAGCAACCACAGGTGGAACGATAGCTGATGCATCTAAACCTAATTATCACCGCAAAGTGCAATACCACGCTGCCCCTCACATTATTACGTTACATTTAAATGTGCTTATTCATGCGTTTTTAATAAAAATTTAAGAAAATTTTGCAGAGCATGCATGAAATTGCATCCCATCTGCATCATTAGCCGAGAGTTTAAACCCTCAGAGCTGAAACATCCACATTTTAAAAAGATAATGACATGTTAGAAGACTGCTGTACTGAAGACTTTCTCTCCTACTGCAAGAAAAATGAAAAATAGCCTCCAACGGGGGCTGGAGTTTCCATGTCATTAAAGAAGACTTTGTTTTTAAACCCATAATATTTATTTCTTGTTTATAAAACTCTTTATCAATCCTGGTGATACCCAGATGACCGACAGATGTGGCCCACTGCTGGCACCATGATATGGTTCACACGTCTCCAAATACATGACATACGACACTAATACCTGAATATAAGCCTCTTGCTCCACATGTTCACCAACAAAGATCAAGTGCAGAGCATGTGATTTCCCATAATGAGGTCACAAAGGAATTTAAAGTCAATTCAAAGCCATTAAAGATATTTCTTGCATTGGTTAATGTTAAAGTTCATGAGTCCACCATCAGGAGAACGTTTAAGAACACTGGTGTGCAGGTTGTAACAAGAAGGTATCTGCTGTCTATGAGAACATCGCTGCTTATCTGCAGATTGCTGTTTATCATGTGAATGAGCCAGAAGGTTGTATTAAAGCCTAAACAGTTGTTTATTTGTTTTAAATATTAAGCATCATGTTTAAGAAAGGGGGCGCCATGTTGGCGTAGTGTTTTATATGTTCTCACCAAGTTTTCTCAGGGTTCTCCAGTTTCCTCCTACAGTCCAAAAACATGGATTTAAGCTGAATTTGCTGCTCTAAATTGCCTCTATATAAAATTCCCCTATATATATTGTGTGTGTGTGTGTGTGTGTGTCTGTGTAAGTGAGTGTGTGCCCAGCATTGGATTGTGCCCTCTCCTGGGTGTAACCTGTTTTCCACCTAAATCTAAAGACATGCTGATGGGTAAACTGGGTGCACCAAATTGTACAAATCTTTAGAACGTGTAACAAATTAGTGCACTCACAATGCGATCCCAAGCACAGGTAAATAGGAGGATTGCATCAGGAAGGTGTTAAACATCCACTGTGGCGACCCCTCATGAAAACAGCTGGAAGAAAGACTTTTATTCAAAGCGACTAAAAAGTATTCCACTGAATAGCTGGAGACAGGACACAGGGTTACATACACAATCCCTGGTGTAATGAGGGTTAAGGGTCTTGCTCAAGGACCCATATTGGTAACTTTAGTAGACCTGGGATTTGAACCCACCACCTGTAGATTGCTAGCCCAACACCCGAACCACTAAACTCAGATCACTGGATTCAAAGTCCAGAAGTCCAACAATTACACCATGTAACCAACACATTATTCTTTTTCAGGCCTGCAGCAACAGCGGTAATAGCGCTGGCGTTCGGTCAGTATATCCTGGAGCCCATCTTCATGCCATGTGGAGTTCCTGAGATTGCTGTTAAAATCACCACAGCAATCGGCATCAGTAAGTCCAATTTATCATCTCCTTCCCCTCTGATGTGTGTGTGAGAGATTATTCAGAAGACTATAAACTATATATTCGGTCCAGAGAGTGAATAAAATATTTATGTCATTTAAAAAGTTTATTATCTCAATATTTATAAAATGCAAATCCCTTACTCACTGACTCATCACTAATTCTCCTACTTTCCGAGTACCTATAAGGCTAATAATTGGCATCGTGATTTCCCATCATGCCCTTGGACAAAACGAGAGACTTCTCACTTTTCTAAATTTGATGGTTGCTTCTTCGACATCGCGATCAAATGCAAGACCCCTCCAGTGCCGTGTTGGGTCGCAATGTTATTCAGATAGGGTTTTCAGATAGCAAACAGGAAAACTGTATAAGACCCAGATGCGGCCCACGTATACAAAGAACATATCTGGTCCACATCTGGCAGTGCCAACCACATGTGAGTCAGTTTTGGTTAACATGTGGCTCTAATCTGGTGCATAATGTGGTTCATACTTTGGAATCAGGTGTGCTTTGCCCAAGTGCCATCAATCAAGGCAGTAAGTGGGCCAGATGAAAATGATGAATTTGGGCCAGAAGCATCATTGGGGTCAGAGAACAGGGAGAGTATTGATACAACAATGAGGGTCAAGGACACACTGGTAACTTTAGTGGACTTGTGGGATCAAACCCCCAATCTTTAGACTGAAATCCCATCACAATAGCCATTGAGCGACCACACCATCAACAAAAGAACTGTCTGTTATAGAGAATGGATTGTTAACAAGTTTGCTTTCTATCCTAGTATTACCACAAAGGTTTTACAAGGAACTACTTTTTGACATGGTCTTTAATGAGCTTTAAATATAACTAAAAAATCATTTTGCTCTTTTTTACTTCTCCATTTTTTGTTCGTGGGGAATTTCCAAACTGTGAACGCCTTTGGATAAACTGTGCTATATGAATAAAATAATACTTATTTTATGACATTTATCTGACTTACTGTAAAGTAAAGTTGGGCTTTTTACCACCTTTAATTCCCTTTGATTATTCATCAAACATGAATTTTCTATAAACTTTATATCAAAACAAAATAATGAAAGCAATGTAAAAAGCACCTTTTACAGCACCTCTGGGTGTAATTACAAACTATTTAACTAGTTGTTCTAACAACAAATAACTGGTTAGGAAAACCCATGGAGCAGCAATGAGCAGACGATGGTCTCAGTGCTTCTTGTTTTCCTTCTCGCACATTTTCTGGGATTGGTTATTAGAACCATCTGAGATAATTCCCAGCAATTTTTGCTCTGACCTTTATTTTTTCCCATGTGTGTATGTGAGTATTATTCCTAAACACTATAGTAAAAACATAGAGAAAAAGAGAAGTATAGGTCATGGTACCCAAGATAGCATATGGATGGGGGCCACTTTGGACCAAGATATGGCACTGCTGGTCCACTGCTGGCATCGGCAAACTGCCCTCATACTGTATGTGAAACATTAATATGGTCCACACATCCGAAAACACATCAGGTACAGATCCTGCCTTACATATACAGCCCACATCCCACTCAGATGGTATCCATGTGGCAGAAAATGTTCCCCAGAGTTGCCCCAGAATCATATTGATTATTTGAAATGTTACGTGTATTGGGTTTACATCTCACCTCTGTTCTGCAGCTACAGTCATGTATATAAACAGTATGAGTGTGACCTGGACAGCCAGACTGCAGATCTTCTTAACGTTCAGCAAACTACTTGCCATCACCTTCATCATCGTCTCTGGAATTTATCTGCTCCTTAAAGGTAACATATTTCACACTTTACTTTCTAAGCAAGTTCGCTCTTGTCTCATGTTACGTCCTCTAGGGCATGACGCAACAAAAGTTTGGGTGAGTGCCCCCTCAACCCCAGACGAAACAAACAAAAGTAATAACGTCAATAGTTTATATTTCCATTAGAGTCATTTTTCATTCGCGAACTTATATAATAAAATAAATATTAAAGGAACAGGATGTAACAGGAGGTGATGGCTTCAGGGTGACCCAAGGCCAAGACTACTTAAAGCAAAAATATGAGCTTAACGTAACCTAAAAGGAAAAAAAAAACAAATACAAAAGCTAACCTGCCTACTCTCGACATAAACAGGCAAAAGGTTATCAAACAAAAGGGCAGGTCACCCCTACAAAGCCTGTTAAGTAACAACACAACAAACAAAGGAAAAAGCACAAAAACACAAACCAACCCATTTTGGTCTGCGGTTGTGGGCAGTCACTGGAGCAGCCTGTCATCTCAGATGAAAAGTGCAGCTCTTAGAATGCAGAACAAAGAGCCTTTTAAAAAAAATAAATCTCCCGCTATCAGATCCTGCCAGTAGGAACAGAGCACCTGGGTGGCGCTATAAACAACCCATTATCACCAAGGCAGTCTTTCACCACCAGGACCGGAAAGAAAACAAGCCAAAGAAAAAAAATATTAATGCCCATCTCATAATGCAATGATTTGAATTTCTTATACGAGACAAAAAAGTTAAATGGGTTATAGTCAGTGTACACAACAATGGGCAATGCAGTAGATCCAATGTACACCTCAAAGTGTTGCAATGCCAACAGTAAAGCCAAAGCCTCATTTTCAATAGGGCTAAAGTTGAGCTATTGTTTTAAAAACTTCTTCGAATAACAGCACACTGAATGGTCAATACCACTGTAAGAGGGCAGCTCCAGCCCAGTGGCACTGGCATCTACTTTCAACTGAAGCAGAGACATTTTCACAGACTCATATAACAACTGCACTTTGAACTCACAAGAAGAACAAAGTAGATCAGTTAATGGCAGAACAACAGCAGAAAATAATTGGCAGTAACCATGGTAGTACCCTACAACACCAAGGAACCTTTTAAGTTCCCGCTTGGTGCATGGCACAGGAAAGTCCAATATAATCTGCACATTTGCAACAACAGCACGGACTTGTCCTTGACCAACTTGCTTTCCCTGATAAGTGACTGTAGCCTTACCAAACTCACACTTACGCCTGGTGTACAAGGTTTTTAGAAGGTTATCCCAGCTAGATGAATGAATCACTATATCATCCAAATAAGCCTCACAGTCAGAGACCCCTATTAAGACCTGACTCATAAGATAAAATGAGAAATAAAAGAAATAAAATGAGCTGGCAGCCATTTGTAATAAAGTTGTATTGTTATTTCTGTAGGAGAAACCCAAAATTTCCAGAATGCATTTGAGGTGAATACAGTTCAGCTGACTGGTCTTCCTCTGGCTTTCTATTCTGGGATGTATGCCTATTCCGGCTGGTGAGCTTAAACTGTTTTTACAAAAAATGAGGTTTAAAAACTTTGGAGTGCTTTACCAAACTTCTTTTTTTTTTTAATTAACAGGTTCTACTTGAACTTTTTAGCAGAGGAGATAGAGCGCCCAGAGAGGTGAGTGCAGGATAATACACGATAAGAGAAACAACACTACACAAATACAAAAAAAGAAGTCTTGAAAGAAAGAACCTTGGGCCAAAAGTATGGTTAAGGCACAAATTTTTGGTCAATGGTGTGGAGGGATTATAGTAGTTGTGGCAACCATTGTTTATTAATGGGACGCAAAATGTGGACCAGATTAGAGTCACACCCACCAAAAGTGAAGGTAGCACTGCCTGGTGAGGACCAGATGTGTTTTGGAACATGGGGGCCACCCATCACCTCACAACCACTAATCAGCTCACAAAAACCCCTCCCCTTACAGCCACCTAACACCTTACAGCCAACCATCATCTACAACCTACCATCATCTTAAAACCACCCATCACCCCACAACCACCCATCACCTCATAAGCGACCCATCAGAGCCAAGTTGGCACCACAGTGTTTTTATGGCCATATTTACAGTAGGTCAGCAGTGCTGTATCTCACATGTGGCTCACATCCTTATTATATCTTGAAGGATTGTCTTCACATTAAAAAAGTAGGTAGATGAACAGATTTGACTACAATCTGTAACCGTAGAACTACAAATGTATTTGATAATGTGACCAGTGAGAGTAGATGTAATGTGTTCAATGGTATTAATAAATAAATGTGTTTTTTTTTAGGACGGTGCCTCTGGCTATCTGCATTTCCATTGTGATCGTAACTATATGCTACACCCTTAGCAACGTCGCCTACTATGCCGTCATGTCAGCCGAGGAGCTGCTAGGTTCCCATGCTGTTGCTGTGGTAAGTGAAGCATCACCTCACAATGACCTATCACCTTATCACCACCAATCACCTCCCAATTACCCATCACCTCATAACCACCAAGCATCTCACAACCATCCATCACATCATAACCACCCAATAAAACACAAACACCCATAATTTCGAAACGACCCATCAACTCACAACCACCCATTACCTCATAAACACCCATCTTTTCACAACCATCCACATCACCTCCAAACCACCTATCAACTCACACCAACCCATTATTTTACAACCGCCCAATAACATACAACCATCAAGCACCTCACAACCATCCATCACCTCATAACCACCCAATAAACCACAACCACCCATCACCTCGAAACGACCCAACACACAACCTCCCATCACCTTACAACCACCTAATAACACACAACCACCCATCACCTCGAAACGACCCATCAACTCACAACCACCAACCACCTTACAACTACCCAATAACTCACAACCACCAACCACCTTACAACAACCCATCACTTCACAACCACCAATCAACTTCCACCGACCCATCATTTTACAACCACCCAATAACTTACAACCACACATCAACTCCAAACCACCTATCAACTCACACCCATCCATTATTTTACAACCACCCAATGACTTACAACCACCAATCAACCCACAACCACCCAACACCTTACAACCACCCAATAAAACACAACCACCCATCACATTAAAACCACCCATCATCTCACAACCACCCATCATCCCACAACCACCCATCACCCCACAACCGCCCATCACCTCGTAAGCAACCCATCACAATCAAGTTGGCACCACCTTTCTGTGTGTATGGACAGAGAGGCAGATGGGCTCTATAATAGACAAACCTGCACTTTAATATCACACTCCACATTTCATCACATCATTTTGCAGACACATTTACCTAAAGTGACTTATTCTTTAATGATTGGGTTCAGAGTACAAAGTCAGCTATGATATAGCCAATCTACAGCAATTAGGTAGCTTAAGGACCCCCCTCCCCCCAACTTTAAAATCATAAACACTGAGTGACCATGCCATGCCATCAGTGCCTGTAATATCCAATGACCTAAGTGTGATGATACAGATTTACAGATCTGTATGTTTCTCTGCTGTGGTAATAACGTACAGTAGCTCTCAGTCTGACAGTACCCCAGTGGCGCAGATATGGGAAGGAGCATCTGCAGATCTGCAGCACGGCTCAGGGGGGCTCCAAAAGCTTTTTATCTCGTCAGATCAGTGTGATGCCCTCATTGAAGGCGGCTGCTCTCGGTGCGCTAACGCTCCGAAAAACGAAACTTTTTTACTTTTGAAAGCGGTTTAAAATCCCAGCTGCATCAAAGTCCAAGGAAAAAAACAAAATCAATGTGGTTATCGTGTGTGTTCCTGCTGTTCCATCACACACTCACTCTCTCTCCTTCTCTGTCCTCTAATAGACGTTTGCTGAGAAGCTGATTGGAAACTATTCCATGATAGTTCCCATCTTCGTGGCCCTTTCCTGTTTTGGCTCCATGAACGGGAGCCTTTTTGCTGTTTCCAGGTAACTTATATTGTTTTCGCGTATAAATCACAGATATTGCACACAAAGAAAACAACTATTTACCCACTTACTGTAGAGATGGACATTGTAGTTCCACAATTACAGACTGTAGTCCATCTATTTGTGCACTACAGTACATACTGGGTTCTCTAATGGTCAGGACCCCAGTAGAAGCACCACAGGACTAACAAAAACAAGAAAACATAAATAAACAGAAAGCAAGAAGGGGGTTGTGTACAAAGTTTCGACTACTACTGGATAACTAGACGTTGCCCAACATATAAAATGACAGTTATGTAAATGATGAAAGAGTAGATGGAAATTAGATCACTGTAGTCTGTTGTTCCCATGATGCCCATATTTGACACTTTGTGTCTGTTATGTTCCAAGGGGAAAATAAATAAGGTTTTCATAAAATCACCTTCCTCAGAAATCACTCAGATGTTGACCACTATCTAGCACAGCTGGTCCATTGATTGCACTGTAGTATGGTTAACATGTACCGTATTTCACATCTGCTAAAGTTCTACCTACATGCAAGACACATTTGGCTGAGGCATGGCTCTAATCTGGTGCATATCTCACCCCTGGATAAGTCCGCCCAAGTGTCATCAATCCAAGCGACGTGGCTTAGTGGTTAGCATGTTCGCCTTTTAGCACTGGGGATTCCCAGTTTGAATCCCAATCTGGGTGGAGTTTCCATGTTCTCCTCGTGTCTGCCTGGATTTAAAGACAGTCCAAAAACATGTATGCAAGGCAACATGCCTGCTCTAAATTGCCTCATAAAGTCTATGTGTCTGTGCATACATGTGTGTGTGTGTGTGCGCGCCCAGAGATAGATTGGCTCCCTCTCCAGGGTACATTTGTCCAGCACCTGAAACATTCTTCCCTGGATGGATATGGGGAACTTAAACAAATGCATTGTTTAAAGGCATTAATACTAACATTTTAGCATGCACGCTAATGCTAATGTGGAAGCTACACCAGTGCCGGGTGGAGTCATGGAGTCTGTATCAAGGACGAAAGTATTTAAAGAGATGAAACGCTCACTAATTTTATTGTTTAGAGCGTTAACAAATCGTAGCTAAGTGCTAAAATGTATAGCCTTTACAAATGGTTTAACAGACACACATGGCTAATATGCAGCACGGTGGCCCCATTAAACACTAGACTGTTTTATTGTGAAAATTATTATTTTCTTTCCAGAACTTTTTATGTGGCATCTCGAGAAGGTCAACTTCCTGAAGTTTTGTCTATGATACACATCCGTCGACACACACCAGTCCCAGCTGTGATTGTTTTGGTGAGTTCTATAAGAACTGTAAAATGCTACCAACCAAACGATGTGGTATTGATTTAATATCATTCATTTTGTTATGACTATAGATGGAGTTCACATGGTGGTATTTAGTCTTCTACTAGGGTTTCTCACTGAAGGGAGGAGGATTCTGGTGGTGGGCAGGTGCATTCAGGTCATGGCGCCAATCTGTTGCTAGGCACTCAATCACTAACAATTTAGTCAATTAACAATTTGCAATTTAAAGCAGCCAACTCATCTTAATTTCATGTTTTTGACTGTAAAAGGAAACTGGAGAATGCAGAGATAATGCCCGCAATCATAAAAACCCCACCCAGATCATTATTCAAACGTGGATTCCCATGATAAGAGGTGGATGTGCTAACCTCTACACCATTTGTCTGCATCTCTTTTGCTATATATATTAGTGCTGCCCTACGGTGGAGAACTTGATAACAATGTTAAAGTTAAAATGCAATTGTTTTTGAATGAGCGATTGCTTTGAAGTTTATATAAAAAATTAAAAATAAAATTAACATTATTATAGAGTAAGTTTTGTGTCCCTTTTAAAACCGCGATTGCTTCCTTACCTGAATTTATCAGTAGCCAAGTTTCAGCTTTGGAGGTACTCTCAAGGACTCCATCCGAGATGTTGCATTTGATGGTGATAGTGAATTAAATTAAATTGAGTCAAATGTAGGAAAGAGAGAACCCAAAGTAAATACAATGCCAAGTTTAAGCCTTGTATGTACTCAGGAATACCCCAAATGGGACACTGGAGGGGTCTTGCGTTCGATTGTGATATCAAACGAACCATAAAATTTAGGAAAGGGAGAAGCATTACATTTTTTCAGGACATGATAGGGAATCACAATGCCAAAATTCAACTTTGTAGGTATCATGTGGGAGAATTAGTGAGAATTACCAATTCCCATGTGGGGAGTAAAGGCTAGACCATGCGATGTGATCCAACAGACGAGCTAAATATGTTAATCAGTTCCAGACAAGAAACTATGTGGAGGTGTTGCGATCTCTTTGTCCATGGCATTGCCGGAGCCCTGTAGATTTGACAATTGTGGGATGGAACCTGGACTTCTATTGATCATTCAGGATGGGCTTATCTGTACATGGCTGTCCTACGTTGTTTGTGCTGTCAAGGAGAATAAGTACCCCATTGAGCTTTGGTCCTCCCAATATTTCTTCCTGAAAAAAAAATCACCATAACAGGAAGTTTTTTCTTGCCACTGTTGCTTCGTCTTGCTCTTTGGGGGTTTGGGCTCTGAACTCTGTAAAGCTGCTCTGTGACAATGCAGTGTTGTAAATGGATGGAAAGGTATCAGGTACACAGTGCATCATTGTTTGATTGAAGAATGATAAATGTTCCTTCTCTTCGCAGTACCCCCTCACCATGCTTATCCTTTTCCTGGGGGACATCTACAGCCTGCTGAACTTCATGAGCTTCCTCCGCTGGCTCATCATTGGGGTGGCTGTAGGTGGACTGATCTACATGCGATACACAAGACCCAACATGCCCCGCCCTTTTAAGGTAACTTAAAGCTGGAATTATGTTGTGATATAGTACTATAGTGTGACCGTAGATGTGTTTACATTTACACTTAGTTATTTAGCTGACACTTTTATCCAAAGCGATTTACAAGAATCCCAACTGGGTTGAGAACACCGGGTTGATACATCACCCTGGAGCAATGAGGGTTAATGGTCTTGCTCAAGGACCCACATTGGTAACTTCAGTGGACCTGGGATTTGAATCCCCAACCTTCTGATTGATAGTCCAATGCCCTAACATCTGAGCTACCACTCCCATGTGTTTAGGGACATGTGGACCTCAATGGGTCAAAAGGGCCATACCATAGCCAGACGTTTTGTCATTATTTTGCTAAAATACAGATGTTTCTTCCTTTTATCTGGATGATTGTATCACTGCTCCAAAGATAAGCCACATGCACTAATAGTCCCTTGTACCATGACGGATGCTGGCATATGAAATGTGCACCAATAAAGGAAGGTGAAATTGAGGACTTGTCAGAATGCTGATGCGGGTGGTACATTTATTTGCTGAGAATTACTTTTATCCCGCTTCCCTTCCAGGTCCCTATTTTTATCCCAGCTGTCTTCTCCTTCACCTGTATCTTCATGGTCTTCCTCTCACTGTATTCCGACCCCGTCAACACCGGCATTGGATTTGGCATATTTCTCACAGGAATACCAGCCTACGGCATGTTTCTCCTCTTCAACCGGAAGCCCATGTGGCTGCAGGGACTCTCAGGTGAGTGAATCCTGCACTACCGACTAACCTGGCAGTCGTTTGTCATGACTACATTTTAAAAGAAAGTTTCTAATATGGCGCTTGCACTTGTGTTTTTTTGCAGACTTTATAAACCGGTTACTACAGATCCTGTTGGAAGTGGCCCCTGCTGACAAGTGACCTTTCCTCACGCCCCACACACCTCTCTCCGTCTTTCATTCCTCTCCCTTTTATAAAACCCGCTCCCTTCATCCCACTCTTATTTTCTTTCCTCTTTTATGTTTAATAGAAAACACTCCCCCATGCGACCGCGTCTCACTCGGTCACTCCACTAGAGGGAATTAGAAAGACCTTTCACTTCCTTTGCATGGAAACCCTTTCATTCGCACAAACCTCACTACACTCATTGTGTAGTGTATTTTATTTTTTTAAATTAAACTGCAGTCATATATAGGATATGGCCTAAAGTATTAGGACATGGCTTCTAATCATTGAATTAATTATTAAATATCACCGCAGGATTGTGAAATCAATCTCACTGTGCATTTACGACAGGAACAGTTTGTGAAAGACCCTTTTGTATTCTAGTTCTAGTTCTTAAAGAAAGGTCCCGAAAGACATAATTGGGTGCAGGAAGTACTTGACCTCATACCATTGTGATAACTACTTGTCCAGCATCGCTCTCTGGCCCTAGAGATGTTCTCTGTCACAACACAATCGGTATGATGTCATAAAAAATCCTGTAGGTGCAATGTGGGCATGTCCTAATACTTTGGTCCATAGTGTTTTATTTAAATACCTTTTTAAAACACTGGATCCAAGACATGCCATTATTTAGGGCATGTCAGTGTGTCTTTGCTATCATATTGACAGGGAAAGATGCACATTAAGCACACAAGTCATGTACTTATACTATTCTTAGGCATGTTTTGTGCAATAAACCAATCAGCTTGCTATTCTCGTTAAGAACCAGGTGGGGCCCTGATGTTAACCGATTGCTAATTTAGCAGTGCAGCTACCTGGACTCAATGCACTGGTCCAAGAAGTTTTTTATTCATTTATTATCTTCAGGGTAATCCTCTATTAGAGTCGCAGTGGAGGGGGTGTTTCCCATGCCCATCCAGGGTCAAACGCTGGGAAAACACATCCAGGATAGGCTTCAATCTATCCCTGGGCACACACTCACACACAGACTAGGGGCAATTTAGAACAGTCAATTTACCTTGAATCTATGTTTTTTGACTGTGTGGGGGAAACCGGAGAAACCGAGGAAACCCACGCGGACACAGGGAGAACATGGAAACTCCACCCAGATTGGGATTAGAACTGGGAATCCCCAGCGCTGAGAGGCGAACGTGCTAACCACTAAGCCACCATGCCGCAGGGTTCAGTGGTGTTGGCCATGCGCCCATGTTGCTGATTCACTACGAAAATCAATGAATGTCTGGCTAGGTTGTTTTTCAGCAACTGTGTTTTCTATTGGCAAGATAGCAATAAGCCAGCATGTACATAAACACACCGGATTTCGAGACACCACACTCATCGGGGTAGATCTATTCACAAGCAGCGTTGCTATTTAAACGATGCAGGTGGAAGTGAATGTTACCCCTATCTGGGCAAACATGGGGTACTGCTACCAAAATGTCCCAAATGTGAGGCATAAGTGGCCCACATACAGTATGATCATCCTCATATGGTCCAAATTTTCCAACACATTTGTATGTGGCAGTATGTGGGCCAGGTGAAAATGGGGATTGGGGGGCTAGAATAATTTTGCTATCTGGGTGTAAGGGTCAGACTGTGAGGTAACACACTAATGCCTTAAAATCAACTCAGTCTTGCTGGTCATTGGGCCAACACTGACGAAAGGGAGTGTGGGGAAGGTAGATCTTATACACTGACATCTGGAATCCTCATTTAATTGCTGCCGCTGGTTGGCAGAACCATTTAGTTGATGAGTGGTAGCAGTAGGCGTGCATGATATGCATCCAAAAGTTGTGTGCTGGTTATGGAATGTTTACAAAGTCATGGTAAAGTTACACCTTCGTTGTTGTAGTCCTCACTATGCCCATTGTTGGTTCTTTGGGTGTAAGGGTAGGAACATACCATTTAGAGAGAGAATTGGAAGCTTCAGACACCCTACCCACTCCCTCGCTTCTGCAAGTCAGTGCGCAGTGTCGTTATCTTCTATGTTAATATATTGATATTGTGACTTTTAAATGACCTCATACCACATAATGTGAAGGTTACAGTAAAGATGGACGTTGTAGTTCCACAATTCTGTTTAACTACAGTACCTGTGTACATCCCCTTTACTCTCTTCTAATGGTCAGGACCCCAATAGAACATTTGGTTATTTGGTCATTTAGCAGACACTTTTATTCAAAGTGACTTACAAGTGTCCCACTTAGTAGTTACACACAGAACACAGGGTTGAGGGATTGGTAGCTCAGTGGTTAGGGTGTTGGACTCTCAATCATAAGGTTGGGGGTTTAAATCCCAGGTCCACTGAAGTTACCAATGTGGGTCTTTGAGCAAGACCCTTAACCCTCATTGCTCCAGGGTTCTGTATCATCCCTGTGTTCTGACCCCAACCAAGTTGGGATATTTGTAAGTCGCTTTGAATAAAAGCGTCTGCTAAATAACTAAATGTAAATGTTACACCCAAAAGCCCTGGAGCAATGAAAGTTAAGGTTCTTGCTCAAGGACACATCGGTGACTTCAGTGGACCTGGGAATTGAACCCACAACCACTTCCTATCCCTGCAGTGTCAGTGTCAGTGTTACCCTCTCAGCACATCAGTCTCACTGCAAAACTGACAATAATCAATACACCGCCCAAATTATACCTGCTCTGTGATGCTCCTGGCCAATAAAGAACAGAAAACAAACAGGAGACATCATAAAACTACAAAGTACATCAACATTGTAGGTGGAGGAAACAGACAATGGAGAAAGAAGGGGGTGTGTCCAACTTCTGTCTGATACTGTAAATGTAAAAAAAAAAAGATCAAATAGTTAAAAGACTAATGAGGACCAGTGGCATCTCTTTTTTTGCCACTTGTGTTGATAATGAGTTATTCATCATTGACTTTCTAACACTTATTCTGAAGGCCAGTAATATTTTAATAAAGCAGTTCAACAGATTAATAACAGAACCAGTGTAAATGTAGTAGTGGCTCATTATGGCGCCTACTTCATTAAAGCAGAGGAATAACAAGTGCAGATTTAAAACGTGGGGATGAAAGATGAACTAATTCACGTCTGATTAATGAGCCGTCGTTAGGCTTCGAAGGAAGTGCTGGTTTGCAGCCGATTCATAAATCAGGTTCCGTGTGTTGAAATGACTGGTTCCGCTGCAGCCTAATTTACATATCATTTACACTAGGCACAATTCAGCTGCAGCATTTTTCGGCCAGTTCTATAAAAGTACGAGGAATAAATAACTTCTGTCTGACAGTCTGCAGATCGGACTTCTCCACGAGTAATAATAAAGCCTTAGAAATGGAATTAAAGCACTCTGGGGGATGAAGATGGAATTAAGTGTTGAGTTTTATTACTTGAAATACTTATTTATTTACTCTATACTAAATTGTGCATCATGACATCACTATGTGAAACCAATTGAAAGATAAATGTATCTCGTCGCATCTCATTATCTCTGGTGGGGTTGCGGGCGATGAAGGTTTTGGGCACCTGGCAGATACACCCGGGACAGAGCGCCAATCCATCATTGGGTTGGGTGCGCACACACACACACACACACACACACACACACACACACACACACACACACACACACTATATGAGGCAATTTTCGGTTTTTATACAGATTACTCAACAGAAATTCTTCTTCTTGAGCCCATCATGGTGGATCTAATGTATTTTGAGCATTGGTTTGAGGATCTTATCACTAAAATCACTTCGAAATTTTCGTTTTATTTTTAAATTATTTATTTGTAAATCGTGATGAAGAGTCAGTTGGTCAGCTGTTGCCTTCAGGGGCACGTAAACCTCTTTTTGGTTACCAATAGCACTAAGCAGTCATGGCCACCAATCACTCTTGACCTGCTTTTTTGGTGGTTGTACAGAGTATCTAAACCTCCACAGGGTACGTCAATTGTGGTCCCTATACACAGGGTCAGTTGTATAGGGACCACACACACACACACACTTTTGCCTTGATTTGTAAGAAAAAAAAACATGGTTAATTGAGTGTTACCACTGGTTATTGTAACTCCAACTAAATCCTGTAGATGAATGGGATTTACTTACTGTAATGTACGCCTTTAGAACATTAAAAAACAATAATGTGGAGAATGTTTATGTTGTGTAGATGTTTTTTTTTTAGTTTGTCTGTAGGATGACTGCAGTTAGTATGTGTATCTGCTGTAAGATTATTTATGTGATGTATTTACTGTTGATGTAACATTTTATTATTATTATTAGTAGTATTATTATTATTATTATTAAGGTACAAGAACACTGCATTAAGCCAAAGGAGGCTCTTACCTGTAAACATCTGTTCCCTTTATCTGCCATGTGGTACTAATACGTTTACTGTATATAAGCCCCAAATGGTCCACTTAGTCCAAACTAGGGGTGTAAATATAAATCGATTTTAATGATACAGCTGGCGATTCGATGCATCTATACGTCCACAGGAGTATCGATTAATGTATTTTTATCATCCGCTTTTTTTGGATATTTTTAACATGCACTAAGTACATAGGATATATTATCTAAAGCAGCTAATGGCACTACAAACTTCCATTATACTTCACAAGAGGAAGAAGAAAGTAATGTGTACAGATTCATCCTTTATTTATTATTTAAAAGTTGCATCCCGTATGGAACTGATACTTGATGGAATTTTGATAAATAGATTTACTTTTTGTCACAAAAATTATTATAGTTAGACTCACTATAGTTGATCGTATTGCACTTTATTTGACTCGTTTCATGGCGTAACTGCTCTATTTACACAGCGTTATACATTAGAAACGATATAGTGTGGACAATAAAAGGCAAATGCTTTTTTTATTATTTATTTGAAACTTCATAAACTTAATGTAAACTATTGGACTATTTGTTTTTTAATCTAATCGTTTATTCAGAAAGGGCCGAAAATAATCGAATCGTTGGCTTAAAAATTGATATCGGATTGAATCGTCATTAAGGCTCCGATTTACACCCCTAGTACAACCATCTCATGTGGTGACCACCCAAGTGCCAACAATCCACGAAGAAAGTGGCCCGTGGGCAAGTGGACTAGTATTGATCACAGTATTTAATCCTTAGTATTAAGTACTAAATTTAAGAACAAACCTGAAGACTATTTTTATGTGCTGTATTACAAAAGTAGAGTACTAAAGTAATAAGTAATAATATATACAATAGTACAGGAGTACAGTCTGATTGTATAGTGCATATCCTGTAATGTTTAATAAATTCATTCGAATCTTTTATTAAAACACATAAAGAATATTTGAGTGGATTTATAACAACCATGGAAATATTGATTAAATTATAATTGTTACTATTATTAGTAATGTTATTTTATTGCTATTTTAAAAAATAATTGTGTCACTCATTGTCTATCTGGATGAATACCACATGTTTTCTTAACCAGTGTGACGTGAATCACTTAACATTTAAATACTATAATGCCCATCTAGGGGAGAACATCTCGGGCACTGGGCAGACACACCCAGGACAGGGTGCCAATCCATCGCTGGTTGTCCACACAGACAAACACACACTATACACGACAATTTATAGCATTTAATTTACATGGAATCCATGTTTTTGGACTGTGGAAAGAAAACCTGAGAACCTGGAGAAAACCCACGCGGACACAGGGAGGACATGGAAACTCCACCCAGATCGGGATTCGAACCAAGAGGCAAACCACTAAGCCACTGTGGTGCCCCTTATTAGAATATGTTTTTATTCGTTTAATAAATAAACATAGCAAAACATTCTGGACAATTCCATGCTCCCAATTTTGTGAGAACAGTAAAGAGTTGGCCCCTTCCTCTTCCAACATGACTGTGCACCAGTGCACAAACACTTAGATTAGTCTGGTGTGGATGAACTCGACTGGCCTGCACAGAGTTCTGACCTTAAGCAGATAGAACATCTTTGGGATGAATACGAGCAGAGACTTAGAGCCAGGCCTTCTCTTCCAACTTCTACCCCACAAATGCACTTCTGGAATAATGCCTAAAAAGTACCATAAATACACTCCTAAACTTTGTGGACAGCCTTTCCAGAAGAGTTGAAGCTGTTCCAGCTGCTATGGGTGGACCGACGTCCTAGTGAACACTATGGATTAGGAATGGGATGCCACTTAAGCTCATATGTGAGTCAAAGCAGTTGAGCGAATACTTTTGGCCAAATGGTTTCGTTAGTAAATTTTTATTGATAATTTAGTATAAGATTTCTTAATATAAGAACTCTCGCCAAAAAATCCAAAGTAAATCCTGATTTTTTTATGCAAAATCCATCCTCCAAAAGACTTAAATTAGTTCTATTAAGAAGTCCACTTTTATTGCCATAAAAGCTGATGCTGAGAGAAATTAGTTGTATCTTTGTAATAAGTTTTAATTGACTGAAATGTCTGCTTATCAAAAGTACTCTCCAATCAAAGAGCGTGAATACGCTGGCATTGCCCACACAATCTAAAAGGCGCTGTAAGTCCAACTCATCATCTAATTGGTTAAAACCGCAGGCTGAGCTACACTTTATTTAATGCTACTGGGGCCAGCTAGATACATTCTGAAGGCATAGGCAAAAAAAATAAATAAAATAAAACTGGCAACCAATCATGCTGAATTGTGATTGGCTGACTGCGGTAATAGAAAAAGAAATACTTGTTGGAAACGGTGCGACCGAGAAAAAGAGAAGCAGAGCATTTGAAATTATTTAATAAGTCTGTGAATCAGATATTTAAAGGCCGTCAGAGAAGGCATTGAAGACCTTGACGGCTCGCCTCTGCTATACAGTTTGTTCATTGTTATCTGCCTCTCCCAATATGAAGGAATTGTGTCTTTAGAGTTCTTCACAACTGAGTGGATTGTATACAGTTACAATGCCATTTAAAAAATAAAAGTAAACAGCAACACTAGTTAAGCACAATATCTTTATAGTACTTTTTATTTCCATGCCTTGTGAACATTGCATATTGTTAATCAAATCAGAACATTAAGAAAAAGGTATGTAATTTTTAAGTACTTTACAGAAAATATCAAAAAATTTACATTGGGCTGTTAAAATAAATAGCAGTGTCTGCATTTGTCTTCACAAACAAAAAAATAGCATTCCTGTGAATCACTAATCTAATATTATTTGTATAACCACAGTTTTAAGAACTTCTTCACATCTGTGTTGCATAGAGTCTGTGTAACTTCATGTAGTCCAGCCCAAGATGTGGTGACTACATCCCAGAATTCCTTTGAATTTCTTGGTTTTGCCTCAGAAATTGCATTATTGATGTAACCCCACAAGTATTTTATCGGATTAAGGTCCGGAGATTGGGCTGGCCACTCTGAAATATCGATATTGTTGGACTGGAACCAAGATTTTGCTCGTTTACTGGTGTGTTTTGGGTCGTTGTCTTGTTGAAACACCCATTTCAAGGACATAGGGCAACATGACCTAATCAGATATACGGATATATACAAACTGGTCCATGATGCCTGGTATATGGTAAATAGGCCCAACACCATAGTAAGAGTAACATGTCCATATCATGCTGCTTGCACCACCATGCTTCACTGTCCTCAGAGTGTACTGTGGCTTGAATTCAGAGTGATGGGGTCGTCTGTATTCGGCCTTTGGATCCATAAAGAACTATTTTATCTCCATCAGACCATCAAATCTGTTTCTCCATTTCTCTTTAGGCCAGTTGATGTGTTCTTAAGCAAATTGTTTCCACTTCAGTACATTTTCTTAAACAATGGAACTATTTTTTGATTCATTCAAATGATTGTCTTGTGTTTTCTTCCAAGTCTCTCTGGTTTTGCTCTCCATTTTTAAAACATTTTAGATCAGTTTTAGCCGAACTTGTCTGCACTTCTTTACAAGTTTTTCCCTCTTCAATCAACTTTTTAATAAAACTACACTTTTCTTTTGAACTGTGTCTCAAACAGTCCATATTTCTCAGGCTTCCAAGGAGAAATGCATGTTCAGCATGTGCTGGCTTACCCCCCCCAAATAAGGAAAACCTGATTTATACCTGTTTTCTCACGGAGCTACCTCGCAACTATTATTTTGAACACACTTCTTTCAGGTAATTATTCAAATACACAGAATTAAAAGCATGCAAATGCTGAGGTTGTTGGTTTCCTAAGAATCTCCTGCACCAACTGGTAGATTGTCTGTCATGTGGTAATAAAAAGATAACAAAAACAGTAATAAATATGATTTAGTCATATTGGACTGCTATTATTTTGAACACAACTTTATGTGTGTGGAGTCTGTAAAACAAAACATGTAAAGAAACAAGAAGCTGTATGTAATACAGTGGCCCTCAAAGGTTATTTATTACATATAGTGGCAGTTCTGTCATTAATTTGCATATTGTTCAGACGACCAGCAGTCAGACCCTCGTTACCGGCTGTTGATTTCAGTTCAGCTCGAGTTAAATGTCACATTTATGTAATCAACACTCTAACTGTGTTTAATGGACACCGAAGCTCTGACCTCATTTCATGTTAAATGAAAGTGTATGAAGCAGGTAAACAGCGAGCTGTTATTAGACCTGGAGGTGGTGGGGGTAGGGGGGTGTAAGGTGGGAGTAATGCAGTAAGTGAGAGCATTAGGTGTACACTTGCCGTCATGCTGCAGTGTCATTGTATGCCCCTGAGGTTCTCGATCAATAAACCAGGCTTAGTGTGTAGAGCCCCAGGCTTCAAAGAAAAGCAGCGATCGATGAAATAACAGTAGAAAAGCAGAAAATCCAAAGAGGGGGTGTGTTTGGGCTTGTGTGTGTTTTCTGAATGCTGGTACTGGAGTATAAAGGGGATCTGGGGGCAGAGTGATTGATCCATTGCAGCAGGATGATTGTGTTACCCTTTTTCATGCCCCAGATTTTTACACAGGGATAAAAAAAAAAAACCTTACCCAGAAGGGATGATGGTGAGACAGTCACATCGTGTGTGTGTGTGTGTGTATGTGTGTGTGTGTGTGTGTGTGTGTGTGTGTGTGTGTGTGTGTGTGTGTGTGTGTGTTATGGTTATGTTATTATTATTAGTGGGGCTGTAAGGATCAAACATGACTAAAACCTAAATGTGTGTGGGACTCATTTATTGGCTCCATCCTGAGAGTCCGGTTTCTATATTCTCAGAAGCGCCAGTGGCTGATGTGTCTGAGAATCCCAGTGGTCGACTCAAAGCCGCCTGTTTGGTACCAACAACCTGGCTACAACATCACTGACGGTTGGATTTGCCCCATTTTGAAAGTTGATGACAAAAACAAGTTCAAGTAATTTATTTATATAGAGCTTTTTACAAGTGTATTGTCACAAAGCAGCTTTACAGTGAGCCTAAACATCCAAAGAGCAAGACAAAGCGACAGTGGCAAGAATAAAACCTCCTGTTATTGTGTATTTTTCAGGAGGAAATCTTGAGAGGACCAAGACTCAAGACGTATCCTCCTTGAGGGAGCAGCATCAATAGTGAAGGACAGCAATGTCAGTGTTTAAAGATCAGGTGTCTGTATTAAACAACTGAAGAAATTATATAAACCATATAAGTCCATTGAATCCATTCTCCAAAAAGAAGAATCAATCAAGCACAGGTCAGAAAGACCACGATTTACAGCATTCCTTTATCCCTGCCATGTCCAACATCCCAAAAGTCTTGTAGATTTTCAAAGGAAACTCTCTCTCTGAGACATGTGATGTTCTCGGTTTTGAAGCGCGCAGACGTTCATTAGCCGTCCATGTCAGGTGCGATATTATTCATGATCAAATCTTGGCCTTCTCCCACTGTAACAATATGAGTTGTACTACATTTGTTTTTTTTATTTTGTTTGTCCCCTTTTGGTTCTCTGCTCTTTATTGGTCAGAAGCATCACAGAACAGGTATGAATTGGATGGTATGTTGTTTATTGTAAGTTCTGCAGTGACGCTGATGCGATGAGGGGTTTAGAGCAGCATTGCTGCTGTATTTTCATTTAAACACCTCAGTGACACTGCGGGGATAGGAATAAAACACTGACCAATTAATACCTGCTCTGTGGTGGTACTACTGGGGTCCTGACCATGCGGCAGGAGAGTAAAGGAGCCGTATAGAGTATGAATCTACAAACAGATGGTAGAACTACAAAGTCCATCTGGAACTGATAACATGGACAATAAGTGGAGCAAAAAGGGGGCATGTCTGGACTTTTGACTGACACTGTATAAATAGAAAGACATAATTAGAAGTGTGTATGAGGTCGTGTGCAGGGTTTTTTATGTGCAGGGTGGTTGAATTTCTGCTCCATTTAACTCAGTGTGAGATTAAAAACCTGTGACCTTTAAAGAATAGGAGATAATGTGCAATAGTTACAAAACAATGGACTTTTTTTTCTACTGTAACCACTATGTTGAAGTTTCCCTCTGCAGGTCACATGACCATAGACTCGGCCTGTTTCTCCGATTTTGCATCACACGAAGATTTGCGTCAGTAATTTTATTTTAATTCTGTGGTAAATAGCTCTATCCTCAACAGACTGGTTTTTCATTTAATCAACACTGTATGATCTCATTGCATTGATGAATATTTCATGGCGAAACATGTTAGCAAGTGGTCATGGGAAAAAAACACTGACTTTCTCGCATTTAAAGCATTCAAACCAAAAAATATGAAACATTATCTATATTAATAAAAGGCAAAGCCCTCACTCACTGACTCATCACTAAATCTCCAACTTCTCGAGTACCTACAAGGCTGAAACTTGGCACCATGAATATTCATTATGTCCTTGGATAACCTAGAAAAACAGGTTCTCGCTTTGCTATGTTTAATTGTTTGCTTGGTATCGCCATTGAACGCAACACCTCGGATGGCTTGGGGTCTTTGCGAGTGACTACAAAGCTGAAACTTGGATTCGTCATTCCCTATCAGGTCTTTGGAAAACCTACTGATAAATTTTCCCAAGAAAGCAACTGCATGGACACTGTAGTCACAGCTCACACTATATTTATTCCACATATTTATTTCAAAAATAAAATTGCCAAAAACTCTACACATTTTCTTATTTAGCTGACGCTTTTATTCAAATCGGCTTACAAGTTTCCCAACTTGGTTGGGATGAGAACACAGGGTTTATACAGCACCCTGGAGCAACCAGGGTTAAGGGTCTTGGTCAAGAACCCACATTGGTAACTTCAGTGGACCTTGGATTTGAACCCACAACCTTCTGATTGAGAGTCCAACAACCTAACCACTGAGCTACCACTCCCTTTAATGATACATTTATTTGAAATATTTAAACTCCAAAGCCATCACCCATTCAAAAAGAATTGCCTTTTAACTTTCACATTGTAAGTTCTCCACAATAGTGCACCACTGGTATTCCGCTAGTTATTATATTTTAATTTAATGGAGAATGTGGTAGAACATAGGGTCTGTTGTATAGAATTAGTTGCTAATATCCTTTGTTACTCACATACTTGAGGCACTAAAATAACCTGTGGGGTAACCATTTGAGGAATAGCATCCTTTGAAATATCAAGTAGGCGCCCAACAGGATGAAAGATGGAGTGGAGGGTGCAGATCAAAGGGGGTAGAAGGGGAAGTTTATAGAACAGTGAGACTGTAGCTTTGTACAGATTAGAGACGGTGGCTTCGACCAAAATTCAACCAGGTGAGCTGGAAGTAGCAGAGATGAAGATCCTGTGATTCTCATCAGGTGTGATGAAGATGGAGGAGATTGGGGACCCAGGTTCAGTGAGGGTCATCCTCCTTGCTGTGGTCTGATAGCCAGAGATTTGTATTTCTTTTTTGCCCTCCATGTGCATGCTCTCTGTGTTATATCATGAAAACTGTACAAAATCTCACTTCAGAAAAGCCAGGGATGAAAATCAATGCTGAATGTTGTTGACCACGGACTCTTCAGGTGGCCCCTTCAGGTGGCCCCTTCATGCTGCGATGAGAAACAGAGAGCCAGGTGAGTTTTCTCAGCCAGAAGTCATAACAGATGAATTGAAAAACAATGGAATCATGTCCTGTGGCCAATGTTTCTATATTTTAGTTTGCTTTATGGAACATTGGATCCCAAGAAAGAAAAAGATGAAAAGGACCAGACAGTTGCCAATGAAAATGCAAAAAACAGAATCTGTAATGGCATTGTGGTGTAATATTACCTACAGCATGGTTGAAATGCCTATATATAAAGATTGCATTGCTGCATGTGCTTCAGTTGTAAATTTAGAGATATAGAATGCTGTTGCCAAGACATCTTCTTCTCCCAGGTATATGTCTATTTCAGCAGGACAATGCCAGACCTGACAGACTTCTGCAGTTTCTACAGTTTGTGTGCTTCACAGTCCTGATGTCAATATTGAAGATGTCACCTACCCCTATCCCAGCAATATCTGAAGACTGTGAGTGGGGCAATTGTAGATTTGTGGTAAAGGAACATGCCTTGTGACCTGAAGGTCCCCGGTTTGATTGCCGGTCCCACCGGGTACTAGAGCTGAAGTGCCCTTGTGTAAGGCACCTAATCCCAATTTCTCCTTGGGTGCCATATACAGGGCTTCCCACCACCCCGGTGTGGGTAAGTACAGTAGGCAAAAAAGGTAAACTTAAAGTAAGGTGTATTGTAATTGTTTTTAAATTTGGGGTTTTATCGGTATAGATGCAAGAACCACTTTTTTTTATAATTTTTTTTTATGGATTTTTTTTATCTTTGCACAAAACAATTTAATATTCTGTTATAAGAATATTTTTTTATTTATTAAATAAAAATAAATAAAAAAGGAGGGAATAAGCGGAAGATAATGAATGAATGATTTTAACCAAAAGAATTTAGTATGACATTATTTCTGTCTGTCTCTTTTGCTTTAAAAATGAAGGTTAGAAATAATAAATTATACATCAGGTTGTATTGCATTTTTAAATCTATTTTTAATAGTATTGCAAGATAAAAAAATACATAGGTGCAACGTATCTCCTTTTAATTCACTAAATAACATAAATTGGACAGATTGGGATTCATTAGATCTAAGGTTTGACTGTGTTCCTTCTTTACTAGTTATTTACTTCATCTCCATTCTGTTACTTTAAAGCTGCATTATCCAAGGTGTTCACTTGAGGGCGATAGAGTGAAGCCAAATAGCATTTCTATCTTCATGGGAACTGCCAAGGCACAACACTTATCCAATGGCACACACATACACACACAAACACACACACACACACACACACACACACACACACACACACACACACACACACACACACACACACACA
>JAOUQT010298059.1:0-16441 GCA_025769995.1 Xyliphius kryptos | reverse complement strand
CAAGACGTGCACCAACAATTTGTCCTCTTTTAAACTCTGGTATGTCGCCCATAATGTTGTGTGCATTGCAATATTTTAAGAAAAACTGTGCTCTTATCCTGCTAATTGAACCTTCAAACTCTGCTTTTATTGGTGCAATGTGCAATTAATGATGATTGGCCACCAGGCTTCTCCAATTTAGCCATGAAACCTCCCACACTACAATGACCAGAGTTTGAGTTTCATTGTCCAACCCCTGTATATGCACGTTTTATTTTTTGTTCTTTAACACACACAATTGAACTTAATGAAAGGATGAAAATGATCTGGATAGTTTGATCAGATTAGTTAGGTGCAGGACAAGCACTAAAAAGTGCTAGGTGGTGGAGCTCTAGGATCAATGTTGATAAACACTACCCCAAGCATGTACTTGAAGTGGAGAAATTTAAAGGCAATGGCACCAACTACTTATATGTAGGCAAGCGTGTTTTATTTATGTACTGTATATTAAAGGATTCGCTGAGTTTATCATTAAAATATTTATCCATATTTACCAATTACTTTGGTACATGATGGAATGGAATGGTTATGGAATTTTTTGTAGTAAATTATTTAAATAAAAAAATAAGCCACATGTACCCAAACTAATATACCTCTGTTTATTAAGGATGGCGTCATGGTTCCCTTCAGCAAAGAAATGGACAATGAGTCAAAGCATTTTCTAAAGCAAGTTGGCAAAAAGTATGTGTTCTCAGTAAAAAATCTTAGCCCTGACGATGCTGGGATTTACCAAGTGGATGTTGAGGGTGTCAATGTCTTCTCAACTGATTTCAAAAGTACGCTTGAAATAATAGCCTATTTTAGAGTCTATTTTAAAAACATATAATATTTTAATGATGTTAATTATTATTTACTCTGTTTGTCACAAAGTTCCCCCTGTGGATTTTCTGGTGAAGATCAGTGAGGTGAAAGCTGAGGAAAGAGAAGACGCAATATTCGAATGTGTGACTTCTCTACCTATGAACCAAATTGTCTGGAGTTTAAAAAACACTCCATTATCCAACAGTGATAAATATGAAATTACTGTTTCTGAAGATAAACTCATTCACAGGCTGAAGATCATTGACTGTATGCCTGTAGATGCAGGAATATATACCGCTATGGCTGGCATTAAGTCTTGCAGTGCGTGGCTTGTTGTGGAAGGTAGGTTTAGTGTAAATTTGAATAATTAGCTTTTTTGTTCAATTTGGCTTTATTCTAATACTTATACTATAGTTTTGGTTTGTTTTAGCTGATAAAGATCCTGGAGCAAAAGGTAAAAAAAAGGCTCGTAAGACCACACAAGCAGGTGGTAGTGGTGAGGACTTGGCAAAAATTGCCGCTGAGCAGCAAGAGAAGAATAAGAAGGATATGGCAGATGCCTTGGAGGCCGCAAAAAAAGCCCAAGCTGAGCGAGATGCTGCTGCCGCGAAAGCCAGGGCTGAAGCCGAAGCTGCATTAGCAGCATCCAAAGCTGCTGCAGCTGCTAAGGCAGCAGCCGCAGCTCAAGCTTCTGAAGCTGCACTTGCAGCAGCTAAAGCAAAAGGTATGTCAGAGAAAGATGCAAAAGCTGAAGCTGATACAGCAGCTTTGGCTGCAGCAGCAAAGGCACAAGCTGAAGCTGAGGCACAAGCAAAAAAGTTCGCTGAGGCCAAAGCCAAAGAGGCAGGACTAACTGCTGAGGAGATTGCCAAAGCAGGTGCAGCTGCTGCTGCTGCTCTTGCTAATAATTTGGCCAGAGCTGAATCAGGAACACTTGGAGAAGGTGGAGCAGGCACAGCACTGGGTGAAATGGCCGATGTAACTGCTGCAGGAGGTGCTGGTGTTGGAGAAGCAGGAGGTGCTGGTGTTGGAGAAGAAGGAGGGGCTGGTGTTGGAGGAGCAGGAGGTGCTGGTGTTGGAGGAGCACGAGGTGCTGGTGTTGGAGAAGCAGGAGGTGCTGGTGTTGGAGGAGCAGGAGGTGCAGGAGGTCTGGACAATGGTGGAAATGCTGCTGGTGCTGAAGGCAAAAGACATGGAAAAACTGGACCTCTTATAGCTGACACAGTCCAAGGTAAGAAAACTGACCTAATTAGTTTTTTTAAAAATCTTAAATGTTGCTCAGATGATTCTTGTCATATACATTTGCAGGATACTACAATGTTAGATTTACTCACTTTTTTAAATATATTTGTAAAATTTGCAGAGGAGCTTTATCATTGGAAAATCCTTATAAGGATCGTATTGCATATATATATATTTTGAAATTTTTATATAAAAGTGATTAAGGTACGGTCACTGCAAACCAGCTGCTGATGATTACAAATAAAACATTTTTTTGATTTTTGTTTTTTTGTAAATCTCATTGACCTTGTTTTTAATAATAACCTGCAGAATAGATTTCAAAATGGAAAGCAAAACACTTATGAGCTTATATGACATTCATGACACTTGACCTTTACTCAAGCACACTGATGTATCCATGTCAATTTGAAATGTAATCATTGTTTACAGTCTCTGCTGAATATGAGACTCAAAAATGTTGTAGCTTTTAAAAAGACGATTATATACCGTTTTCGTTTACTTTTCTCAGAATAACTAATCTAATTAATTACTTTTGCATAGTTTTCAAATGATAAACAATATTAAGCTGTAATAACACCCCAACTTGCTATGGAATGAAAAGGAGAAAGTAATTTGTTTTAAGGGCATTTTGTTTTGAGGGTGTGGTAGTTTAGGGGTTAGGGTCTTGGGCTAGCAATCTAAGGGTTTTGGGCTGAAATCCCAGGTCCAGAGTACTTGCAAGTTGCTTTGGTTAAAAGCATCTATTAAATGACCGAATATATGAATATGACACGTTCACAGCGCCACACAGTGGAATATAATAAATATTATAATA
Organism: Xyliphius kryptos; assembly: GCA_025769995.1. Taxonomy (NCBI): domain Eukaryota; kingdom Metazoa; phylum Chordata; class Actinopteri; order Siluriformes; family Aspredinidae; genus Xyliphius; species Xyliphius kryptos. The sequence goes on along the minus strand of JAOUQT010298059.1, from coordinate 13,545 downwards.
TTATATATTACAGTATAACATAAAACTCGTGTTTGCATTCTTTTAATTTTTTGTAATTACAATTTCATTTAATGAATGTTTAAAAAAATAAAATAAATCTTGGCAATCTGGCTTGTGGTATAGAAAATAACTTTCAGGATATTACAAAACCCTTTTTACACAGAAAGAGTTACAAAACACACAAAAAAGCTGTCATATACTAAAAGGTAAAAGTCAGTTTTATTTTCATCATTTAGATCTAAAAGTGGTTTTCTCTAGGGTTTCATATTTCATCTTAATCAAATATGTCAGGGTTCGTGATGGATATCTGTGATATCAGATAAGAGCAAAGAAAAACGAATTAAATATGCAAAACAGTGGCTGTTTGAGGTATGAGCTCCTGTCCAGATAATTGTAATAATAAGTAACCAAATAAACAAATTACAATTGTAATATTAACAAAGGTTCTTTTTCATAATCTCGTTTTGAGATCCACCTATGGGGAGGGACATCTGGTCCTAAACTCATCCAATTGCAACAAGTCTGGCTTGGAACAGGAACACGAATCCAAATAGAGATGGTCGCTACGACCTCATCCAGGATCGCCTACATAAGGACTGGAGTGTTCCTACAATGCTTAATTAGCATTTTCTTCTCGGGACCTCTGCATCATACACTCACAGCTCGACTTTGGAAGGCCTTTCACTCAGTTGTTCAGAGGAGGACCCTACCTAAGGAGTATAAAAATGTTAAGCTGTTGGTTTGTGACCAGCGAACACTTTTACAGAGTTTGGTCAGGCTGTTCGCCAGAATTACAGGAGGTCACTCTCTGTGGCCTCATGGTGCTTTCACGCATTTGAAAGACTTGCAGTCGTGGGCCTTCCCGGCCGCCTGTGGTGAGCTCATCGCTGCGATGGATTCCCAACCCTTTTACAGCATGTGCATGGGGTTAAAGGAAGCGAAAAAGGCACTCTGTAAGCCATACAGCTGTAGCCACGGCCTCATGCTACCTAAAAAGCTCCTCCACCGTCACCTGACAGTGTGTCAGTTCTGGAAATCGCCCAGAGCTCTGTCACACTCAGCTGCGCCCGAACAGGTCGAGTCTTCGTATAGGGAAGCCCTCCCTGAAAGCCATCCATGTGTGATCGCAATCAATCAGGGGCCAGAGATCTGTCCATGAGATCGTTGTATGACTGTTAGTGGCGAATGTTTTAGAGGTGGTGCATTGCATGTGGGCAAGTGGCTCATCAGACCTCTGTGCCAGATACATTCTTACAGCAGGACCTCATGGAGTTTGTTCTCCATCATTTGGGTCGATCTAGTGGCCATCTCTGCATCTTTTGAGCCGCTGGAGGACATCAGATTGAAGCTTCTGTCGTTCATGACAGCGCTTTTACTGTCTAGTGTCTGTTAAGCGCTGCAGACGTTTTACCAACTCCTCTTCTCCTCGACCGAGGATCAGAGATTAAACACACTCTGCCCTCTTCATTTCCTGGGCGGGGAAAGCCATCTCTACACAGTGTCTGTCACACTGGCTGGTGAAAGCCATTTCGAAAGCGCACACTGTTGGAGGGCTTCAGGTTCCACAGGTCTCAAAGCACACTCCGCCAGCAGCATGTCAGCCTCCTTGGGCATTCTTTTCAAGGGTGTAGCTATAAGAAAAACTTTCAGCGGCAAGTTGGGTGTGTTCTTACATCTTTGTGAGATTCTAACGTCTCAACGTCACTACATCTGCGGTTGTTCACTTGATGTTGGGTGTATATACACTGAGTCAAAAGTTACACTGTCACGTGTGTTTTACTTAGTTCATGCACCATATTTTACTATATTGGGCCTTTACCCTGCCTCAGGGATCTGTTTACGTTCACAATACATTTACTGAGCATTGTGGAAACGTGCTGGAAGGGGGCGACAATCTAACATTGGACTTCTGTTCTTGTTTGTTAAGCCAGACTTTGTAATTTGCAATTGGATGCTTATGTGAGGTCAGGACTCTTCCCATCGGTGGATCACTCCACTCTGTTTGTAGCATTATGATTTATGATGTATTTTTGCTGTAAACTATGTGGCTGCTGTGTACCATGTTGTGTGTGCTTCTGTTGTACATATTGTTTTGGTGTTTTGGTATTCATAACGTTAAATTATTCACATAAGTGAAAAATAACAACATTTTATAAGAATTGGACAGAGAATAATTTACCATTTACATTCATACTTGTAACATGTACGGTAGGAGTTCCAATTTTAGCTGAGGTTGTCCCAGTGAAACAAAATGGGCTTCCACAAAAGGTTGTGGAACAGCCAGCATTGATTGAGCACCAGCCGAAACAGACTGAAAAAAAAACCAAAACATAGTGAGACTCGTGTGAGACAGGGACTTTTGATGACCGACACACCTACTGGTAAGAGTCTCATTTAAAAGTTGAGCTAATCCAATAACACTCAACAGCATTCATTTTCTATTTAATCCCTATACCGTTTTAACAAAACTTCTTCGGAGCAGAATTAACAGCATCAAATTGACATGTCTGAGTACATAGATTATAATCCTCACTAAAAATGAAAAGGATATATAGGAATAATACCTAAAAAAATTAATGCCAGAATTTTGCAACTAACTATGTCTTTCTTACATTAACAGTACTTTTCTAAATTTTGTGAGTTGATAAAACAACTTTAAACACCAAGTAATACAGTAAACATGCTGTAACTTGTGTCTTAATTCCCTAATTAGTGCCTGTATACATATACATTTGTGCGTGAACGGTTATCACAATAAATTTTCTTTCACAAATCAGGTTGCACACTGTAAATTTGTTTGTTTGGTTTTGTTGTGATGTCAGTTTTGTGAAACGTTTTGAAGCAGTACAGCCACGGTTTTCTCTTAATATTCCCCGTCTCCATATGTACTTGTTTTTTTCCTATCTAACAGATTACAGAACACAGTTTTAATGAAAGCTTTCTTTGTCATGCTTAATTTTTTTGGTAATTGATTTTCAAAAAGTTCATAACTATTTTCTTTTTTGTTTATTAGCTAAACAGTACCTTGTAAAATCACAATAACACTGTCATTGTCTAGATCTGTGTCAATATCATTGATGCTGCTCAATTAAATGTTGTTTTTGTTGGTCCTATAATCTTAAATGGAATATCTTCTTGACATCATTTGATATTTGTCAAATTCAATAAACCAAAGATGGAGATAACATGCATGGTAATCCTCATGGAAACCGACATGGTAACCCCATTCGAAGCTTACATTGTAATAATCCCCATGGAAACCTACATGGTAACCCAGATGGTAACTCAAGTGATACACCAGGTAGTAATCAGCCAGGCAATCCATCTGAAGCAGTGATAAAGTAGCTGAAGATGAAACCATACAGGGTGTACTGGATGTAGCTGCTCACATTCACTACAAGGCACTCTAATTCTGTGTGTGAGAATTATGTTCATTTACCACTGCTAAATGGTGGAACAAGTTTCCCAACACTATGCGTGAGACTGAGTCACTCAGCATCTTCAAGAAACTTCTCAAACATCTTCTACAGACACTTGTTATAAAAGAGAATCAGCCAGATTGAGTAATGCACAGTTATTTCTGTTTATTTGAATAATTACCTGAAAGAGTTTGTTCAAAATAATAGCAGTGTTGAGTTCTAATAGTGAGGTCAATCATTAAGCGAGGAAACAGGTTTAAATAAGGTGGACCTTATTTAAAAGTGAAGCCAGTACATGTTGTATATGCATTTCTTCTTAAAAGCCCAAGAAATACAGGTCGATCAAGACATTGTTTAAAAACAAGACATTGTTAAAAAGTTGATTGGAGAGTGTAAAACTTATAAAGTGCAGACAATTATGGGCTGTTCAGCAAAAATGATCTCCAATGCTTTAAAATGGAAAGAAAAATCAGAGAACACGTGGAAGAAAATGGAAGACCTGAAGAAAAAAATGGATGGAAGAATAGCCACAATAGTCAAGGCTTATCCAATGATTAGCTCCTGAATGATCAAAAACAGTCTGAAGTTACCTGTGAGTACCATGACAGTTAGAAGACTTCTGTGGAAAGCTAATTTAGTAGCAGGAAGTCTTCACAAAGTCCCACTGCAAATGAATTGTAAAGCAGTTCTAAAAAGCTGTGGTTATTTACCTAAATATTAGATTAGTGATTCACAGGAATGCTAAACCATAAAAAAGAAAATGTACATAGGTTGGATTTGTACAGACATATGCTAACACTGCTATTTTTTTGAATTTTCATGCATTGGGCTCGTTCTGGAGCAAATCATTGAATGAGCCTTGACCATTCTGGCTACTTTACAATTTATATACATTTCTCTTGATATTTGGATATGAAAACAGTGTGCAATGATCACAATGCATGAAAATAAAAACCGTTCTAAGATTTTGTCCTTAATTCAAGTTTTTAAACACACTGCTATTATTTTGAACATAACTGCATAATTGATATGTCATCATCATGTTACCAATGAAAAGATTTGTTTTTCTGAAACACCTTAAAGGCCATTTAGAGTTAAAAGAAAATACAAAGACCAATTATCCAGACCCTGGGCACACATCCGAAAAGATCAGAACAGATTTTTTTTTTCCAGAAATGTCAGTTAACAAATTATAATGTTAGCTTCTTACTATAGATTAATACATGGATTTTTGTAATAAAATACATGGCATTGGCAATGACATGATGGCTCAAAGCCATTTCATCTCAGGTAAGTTATATTAAGTATGGAGTTACTGGTTATATTCCCCAGTAATAAGCCTATATCAAAATAATTTGCAGATCCTGGTGTTCACTTCTCTGCTGGCCTAGAAGACTGCAGAGCCATTGTTGGAGAGCCAGCTGAACTGGTCTGCAAACTCAGCAGTGCAGAATGCAAGGGTGTGTGGTACAAAGATGGACAAGAGGTGGTTTTATTTGTTGTTTTTTATATTTTTATTTTTAATTTATTGATATAGGCACTTCCATATCTTCTATATTCAGTCATCCAGTGGATGACTGAAAATACACTTTTTGCTTTTGTCTAAATTTGAGTACTCAAAAAACATAGAAAACGTTTAACATAATATGCACATTTAAAGCACTTCATTAAACTAAGGCTTTATTTTATTACAAATCTTTATATTTTTATAGAAGACATTTTGAACAATAATGTTTGCATGTTTGAGTCCAAGCTTTTTAAAAGACTTGACTATTTATAAATCTATATTGGCACAGATTAATATTGGCACTTAGTGATCAATTAAAAGGTTGGGGGCCCAAACTTGGGTTTACCAACCTGCCACTACAGGACCTGCGGCAAATCTGTTCATTAACCTTGTTTTGCTCAGGGGTTCTGCATCAATGCTGAGATTGTGCTTTGATGATTTGAGCCCAAGCCACCCTCGCTCTCTCTCTCTTTTTGTGTGTGTGTGTGTGTGTGTGTGTGTGTGTGTGTGTGTGTGTGTGTGTGTATGTGTGTGTGAGTGTGTCTCTCTCTCTCTCTCTCTGTGTCTTATATATTTAGATTTCCGATACAACTGAAGGTATGACTGTCTCTCAAGAAGGTGCCACTCATAAACTAAAAATCCACAAAGTGTCAGAGGAATTTGCTGGAAAATACAAATTTGAAGCTGATGGACGCAAAACTGAGTCTGTTATCATTGTTGAAGGTTTGTTAATTGCGTTTACTTACAACAATATTTTGTAATTTATAGCTGCCCCATCCAACTTCAAATGTTCAAAAATTACTTTGTTTTTTAGATCCTCCAAGACTTGACACCAAGGACCTAGAGGAATTTGCTAAAACAACTGTGGTTAAAGTAAATCAAAAATCAGTTTTTAAAATGCCATTTGTTGGCCGTGAGCCTTTCAAAGTACAATGGTACAAAGATGGAGAAGAACTTCTCCAGGATGTTAACTGCAAAATTGAACATTCTGAGGGCCAAAGTCGCTTACAACTCAACAAACTTCAGCGAAAAGATACAGGGGAAATAAAGATCAAAATTAAGAATGAGTTTGGAACCACAGAGGCCATTACTAATCTTGTTGTGCTAGGTAAGCATAAGTATGTATAATGAGTGTATGTAGGTGCTATCAGAATTCATTATTTGCATATTGCCTTTTCAATATTAAGACACAGTTCATATGTTTTACAGATAAACCAACGCCACCCCTTGGACCTCTGGAAATAGTGGAAGCTTCTTCAAACTGCATAGAGATCAAATGGCGACCACCAAAAGATGACGGAGGTTGTCCTATCACTAATTATATTATGGAGCGTAATCAAGTTGGGCGTAACACCTGGAAGAAGATTGGACAGATTCCTGGTGAAGCTCATTACAAAGACACTGATGTGGATCATGGTAGAAGATACTGCTACCGAATTAAAGCAGAGACTTTGGAAGGAATTAGTGAATTAATGGAGACAGAGGATGTTCAAGCTGGCACTAAAGGTGAGATTGTAATTTACTTATTGTAGTAGGACTTATTGGATAAACATTGGCTAGACCTTTTTTATGTTTTTGGATATCACAGAATATTTAGTTTAAAGCATGGCTTTAGCAGAATTTTAAACCATTGCTTTAATTGCTTTAATAAGCTGCACCAAGAGGTGGAATGAATTGCGGATACGTCTGAGCGTAATTATCACATCAAAGTAGCTGCTCGCATTCAGTACAAGGTACAAGTGCAGTACAAGGTACTGACTCTGGCCTACAGGACAGCAGGATCTGGATCTGCCCCCACTGACCTTCAGTCCATCTTTACTAGGTACACTTCAACTCGTTCTCTACGGTCTAGTGACAAATGTCGCCTGGTGCCAATTCTCGCTCCATTTCATTCACCACTGCTAAATGGTGACACAACCTTCCCAACAACATCCGTAAGGCTGAGTCACTCAACATTTTCAAGAAAGTCCTCAAAACCCATCTCTTCCCCAGACACTTGCTATAAAAAAAAATCTAAGTTGCTTTGGATAAAAGTGTCTGCTAAATGACTAAATGTAAATGTAAAGTGCAATGCAATGCTACCACCATACTTGTGTCTAGAAAAGAATACCCTCTGGCCAGCAATATAATATTACATGTCACTTGTATGTACTTTCAGCATATCCTGGCCCACCATCTGCACCCAAAGTTGTTACTGCTTTCAAGGACTGCATCAACTTGACATGGACTCCACCTGCCAACACTGGAGGATCTAATATTGTGGGCTACAATATGGAAAAACGCAAGAAAGGCAGCAATTTATGGGGCCTTGTTCATCCACCAGAAGAACCAATTAAAGGTTGGTGGTTTTCTCATTTTATTTTGTCCCGTTTCCATGTAAATGGTAAAATATTTGTACACTTTACAAACTATTATATTCTACATTTGATAATTTTGATGAATGAATTAAATTACTGTTTACAGGCAAGAAATATGCTTGCAAAGATGTTGTTGAGGGAATGGAGTACGAATTTCGTGTTTCTGCTATCAATTTTTCTGGAGCTGGTGAACCAAGTGCTCCATCAGAGTTTGTGTTTGCCAGAGATCCCAAAAGTGAGAAAAAAATATGTTTTTTTTTTTTTTTTTTCTTTTTGGTGTATGCATAGTAATTAAACTACATGGAAATCTACTTTTTTTTCTCCCTTACAGAACCTCCTGGTAAAGTCATTGACCTGAAAGTGACAGATTCCTCATATACTACTTTGTCCCTCACTTGGACAAAACCAAAAGAGGAAAAGGGTGTACAGGATGAAGCGAAGGGGTATTTTGTTGATATTAGACCTGCGGAAAGCACAGAATGGGATCGCTGCAATAGCAATGCCATTATCATGACTACATATACTGTGAAGGGGTTAAAGTCTATGGCCATGTACTGGGTGAGAGTCATAGCTATAAATGATGGTGGAGAGGGAGAACCTCAGGGACTGAAAAACTACATTTTGGCTATGCCTCCACCTGGTGAGTCATAATATGTACATCATTATTTTTATACATTGTGATTATTAATTATTAATTCTGAAAATCATAACCCTATTTTTCTGCCAAATCTAATTATATTAAGAACAGAAATAATTAATTTAATCTAATTGATTTATTTATCCTCTATATAGTGAGACCAAGGTTCACAGATGCAAAGGTCAAGAGCTTTATGATTGTCCGAGCTGGAAATTCAGCACGATTCAGTATTAACTTTGTGGTAAACATTACTTCTTTGCTAATTGAAGTTGTTGTTAGCAATGCATTTAAAGTGAATAACGTGATGCACTTATCAAGAGCAACTTGAATTGAAGGCAAAATTACATTACAAACAATGAAATTTAAAAGCCTTGCTTAAGAGCTCAACACCGGCATCTTGGCTGTTCTCAGGATTAAACCACTTTGAATTAAAGTCAAGTGCAGTAACCACTGGGGTACAAGTTATTGGTATACTCAAGAATATATGAAGATTTCATTATTGCACCATTTTCAGACAATTATCTAATTTGTATTTACAAGCAACACTGATCAAATCAAAGGTTATTGATTTGAAAAACTGGCACATTATTGTAAATGCTTGTGGACAATCTTGTTAAACCTGTTAGTAAGTAAATGTCTTAGGTCCATGAGAAATGTCGCTAATGATATTAAACATTGTATTTATACATTTGTATGTCTTTTTAGGCGTCTCCATGGCCGGAGGTCATTTGGCTTAAAGATGGCGTTCCTGTTTCAAAACGTATCACCATTAGCAACACTGAGGGAAGCTCCCAAATTCTAATCCCAGCATCTGAACGCAATGACAGTGGAATTTACACTATTATAGTAAAGAACATTGTGGGACAGGAGACCTTCAGTGTTGAAATCAGAGTCACAGGTACAATATTTATTTATAACTTTTTACTCGCGTGTATATATATATATATACAGCTCCTATTGTAGTACCTTAAATTGTCTGTGCTGCACAGTTTAATGGGTAGCACAAATCGACAGTACACTGATACACTTAGGCGCACACAGGAAGTACTGTTTCGCAGTGACATGAACCTCTTCCTTTCATTTATTGTGAAAATTATACATCTTTTTTGTGGGCGTAAATTATCTCCTCACTTTTACTGCACCTGCTAAGATAGCTTTAATATAAGATGCAGCTCACCGGTAAGTGTCGCTATGGCAAGCTATTTTTTTGACTCCTGTGGTCCTGCTGGGTTACTATGTTGGTGACCCCTGGTCTAAAACCATAACATTTACTAGGATTTTCAGGACCGAACTATTTGCTGACTTTTCTCGGCAATCTTGTCAAGCCCAGGTGGACATTAGGTCCATATATGTAGACACGCTTGCCAAAATAGTATCTTAAATTTAAGGGTAGATTATAGGAAAAGACATTCATCTTATTAAAATGTAGAAGTAAACATTTTAAACATGGTTTATTTGTCCTTAATGAAAAAAAAAACATGACAAATTTCACTTTTATGTATTTATCAAGAACAAAGCCAGGTTAAAAAAAATGTGCAAGTTGCTATTTTTCATTCATTCATTATCTTCCGCTTATTCTTTTATGAGGGTCCCGGGGGGGCTCCCCATGCCCATCCAGAGGAGAACATCTCGGGCGCTAGGCAGATACACCAATCCATCGCTGGATACACACTCACACACACAGCCACACACTAACATACCAGAGAACCCAGAGTAAACCCACGCAGACACGGAGAGAACATGAAAACTCAACCCAGATTGGGATTCGAACCGGGAATCCCAAGCGCCGACACTAAATCACCGTGCCGCCCAGGTTGCTATTTTGTTTTATTTAAATCTTTTCTAAAAAAAAGTTATAGAGCGTGTACCTTTGTTCATTATTTTTGGTATATTTACGTCAAATGTAAATGTGTGCACTGCTGGTATTAGGATAATCCTTCAAAAACTTACCTTGAAACAATTATACATTTAAACTCGCTTCTTGCAGAGAATGTGTTGATCAAAGGGATGACTCTCCAAATAAATGTATATGCCTGAATATAAGTTTACACTGTATAGTGTATAAACACACATTGTTTGTATCTTTAGATGAACCCAAGCCACCAGGACCTGTTGAATTGGATCAAAATGTTCCAGGCACTGTGACAGTATCTTGGGCAGCTTCACCAGATGAGAAGCGAGATGATCGTCTGCACTACATGGTTACAAAACGGGATTCAGTTAAACAGACATGGCATACAGTGGCTGATAACATTTTCAACAACAGGTTTACTGCCTGCAATATCATGCCTGGTAGAGAATATCAGTTTCGCGTCTATGCCAAAAATGATATGGGTCAGTCTGCTCACTCTGAGTCTCCCAAGTGGCTTATTACTGAGAAGAAAGGTTGGTGGCATATATGTCATAAGTGATGTCTTTTATGCATGTAATTCTATTAGAGTTCTTTCTATATAGGCTACAGTTATGTACTGCATGTCCTGTACAAATTTCCTAACTGGAATGTAAATATTTATTCCCAAACAAACTTGCAGAATTCAGCCCCAAGGCTTCATAAACTAATCAGCAACCTGTTGCTTCCCTGCATGCCCTGGGCCACTTTCAAATGAAAAATTCATACATTTAATTACATGTCAATGAATGCATGCCAGCCTTATTTTGTGAATGAAATTTAAACAGTTTTAAAACAGTTCTATAATTGTAATGAGCTGTTTGTCTTCATTTGTTTCTTTTAGAGAAATTCACTTTAATTATGCCAGAATCAAAAACCTGCAACCTGGAGGGGCCTCCTAAGTTTTTAGTCCCCTTAAAAATGCACTCAGCTCCACAGGGCTATGAGTGCTATATGAGCTGTGCCGTAAGAGGCAACCCCACCCCGCATGTCACATGGTACCGCAATAATGTCAGTCTCAACACGGATACCAACTATTACATTTCCAATACCTGTGGCGTCTGCTCCATGCTCATTCTGAGGGTAGGTCCAAATGACATGGGAGAATACAAAGTCACAGCAGAGAATCCACTGGGTAGAGCTGAATGCTCCACTAAGCTGACGGTCAGAGGTAAGAACTTTCTGGCTCTGTTTTACCCAGTGCAAATAGAAAGACCACTAAACTCATTTACATCCAAATCACAAGCACAGCTATAGATAAACGATGGCATTTAACAATAGAAAACTCATTACATTTTTACATTAGCCAATATTAAAAAAATAAGGCAACATTACCATATTTTAAAATGAATGTGGTAATGAGGGCCTTTAGCCCATGAGGTAATTCCTTGAACAGCCCCATAGTTTTACATAAAAGATTGTTTTGTTTGTTTGTCTAGAAATTAATATATTTGCATAATTTAAACTGGATAGACCTCTCCACTGACAAACTACCCTAATATACCACAAAGAAAAATATTATGTCTGGTCTTAACATTTCCAGTGACAGATTTATATTTACTTGCTTTGTTGGTGGCAGTCTGTGTTAAAAATAAAATACATAAAATACATAATTCATTCAGCATTTCTTAATTGTATGCGTTTTGTTTTTTCCCCAGAATAAATCCATGGTGTGGCTACAAGGCTAACTTCAATCAAATCTTTTTTCTTTCTTTCTTTTTTTTCGTAGGGCTCACAGAAGTAAATTACATATAAATTTCATTTTTAAACAAACAGTTGCCACAGGCATTTTAGCTGCCTAATTTTCCGAACACATTTTTAATGTATGTACATATATTTGTGCATCTGAAGATCATCGACTTGTACTGAAAATGGGATTCCATCTCCCAAAACTAGTGATTCATTTGATTTAAATAATAAAACTTAATGTGTGCAGTTCTTGAGTAGTGCATTTAGCACTTGTTAGTTTATGCATTCATTTATTACTATTACTACAAAATATGCAAAATAATTAGGTTACATGTTATTATGTTTAGTTTAAAACTGCCATGCAATTGTATTTGATTATAGATAACCAACAAAGTTAGCAAAGCTTTTACTTTGAATGTACTTCTATGTATAAAATAATAATAAACAAATGATTAAAAAATGTAAAGTTTGCTTGACCACTTAATTAGGGACATTTTTATTAATATGCAGTCTTATATCTCAGTCTTATGTCTTAGTCTCAGACTAATTTAGTGGAAATCCATGTTTTATTCGAGTGAAATGGATGTCGATGTCAAAATGAATAACATTCTGTCCAGGTTTATTTTTGGTTAGATTCCTTTACTATCGTAAACCAGTAGTCAAATTACAAGACTCTGGTCAGTGGTGTAACTTCAGATCATGATGTAGTTGGATATATTGCTGTACATTATGCAAGTGGCACTGAAGAGATGTAATCTGCACTGCCATCTTCATGATATATACATAGATGACAAGCCTTTTCATGCTATTGCATATTTATACCTCACAGAGGGTTTACTGAGAACTATTTTAGCACCATTTTGTTAAGGTCACTCAGTATTTATGTTTATTGCACCAAAAAGTTCACCAAGACATAAGTTTCTATTCAACATTGTCTTTACATCAATATATACATGCATAGAATAATTTATTCTACATTAAAAAAAAAAACGTTTGCTTTTTAGGTCTGACAAAAAAAAAAGCAGATCTTACCTGATTTAATGAAAATTTTCAACGAAAGTGAGAAATACATCCTAATTGGTAGGTGTTCCTTAAAGCTCTAAAAACTAGTCAGCCTTTCAGGTCCTGAATATTACTGTTTATGAATGAAGGTGGCATGTTTTTGAGTTTATAAAGCTCTCTCAAGAAGTTTGAACCTCACTTGCGAGGGAGGAGTCAGGTTTCCCTTTTACAGTTTCCTCACAAACCAGTATTAATGGGTGAGTTCTTTTCTTACTTATCCACACATTACAGCAAAAGGAAGACAGCAGAGAGCATCTCACCAAGGGTTCTTGTCAAAGGGAGTTGATACAGAAATTTCAGTCATATCACAGCATACACATCTGGATCATTTTCACCCCACTTGCAGTAAGTTTTTATCTTTGGTAATACAGGCTGGAAATAGATTTTATAGCTAAAAATTAATTTGGTAAATCGATTTAAGTTAAGAAATTCATTTCTCTACAAGTAACCTTTCACTTGCCTAAAACAAGACAAAAAAAAGCATCCTTTATGCATCAGGTCTGAACATTCAAGTCTGAATATTTAAATGAGCAGCCACACTCTTTTTTTTTTGACATTTCTAATATTATTTATTGGTCAAAGTCAGGTTTATTGGAATGAAACCAAAGACTCATATCTAATAATCATTATATCATTGTAAATTAATGTCTTTTTGTAATTGGTTACATTTCTTTAGTCTACTTCATCCACCCCACATACTTCTTTATTTTGCCTATGACATGATTAAAACTATAAACAATGATTCCCAAACATCAAATATGTTGTATAGTAAAAAATATAAATGGTGCAGATTATATTTAAGTTCATGTGCTGTTTCTATAGCACATTTTAAAATAAACAAAAATATATTTTATCTGCTCGAGGTTTGAATATACTGTCACTGTTCAACAAATCTTAAATCTGAAGTCATGTATTTGTGTGTGTGTGTGTGTGTGTGTGTGTGTGTGTGTGTGTGTGTGTGTGTGTGTGTGTGTGTGTGTGTGTGT
>JAOUQT010298050.1:0-16441 GCA_025769995.1 Xyliphius kryptos | reverse complement strand
AATTAAACTTGGATAAGTTTCGTAACAGTCCCTATTGTCCCCATGTTTTAATGGGCATTTGCACACTTTCCCCCCCGAGCTCCTACAAGCTTTAGTGCAACTGCCCCAAAGTTGGCACAGGCTACTAAGACTGTGGGGCTCCCAGCCATACCCATTTCCCCTGTAGCTCCAGACTCTGTGGCATTTGCCAAGATCGAGCAAAGAACCTTCTCACCATGAAGCACGGAGGTGGTTGTGTGATGACATGGAGCTGTTTTGTTTCAAGGTCTTTAGCAATTACATGAAATCTTAAATATACATTAAATACCAGTGAATATTTAAGCAAAACATGACTAAGAATTAAATTAGGTTAGGATTGGATCCAATACACTGATCCAAAGCAAAGCAAAGACAAAATTGGGAAGATTAAGGCAACAAAGAAAGTGTTTGGTTCATTTACACGCTCACTCTCCAATCTGTTGAAGAAAACTCTGGGTTTGTAACTCTGGGATGATGGCACTAGAAACAGAATATGTCACGGTGACTGTGAGACATTTTCCATTAAAAAATAAAAAGAGAGAAAAAGTCAGGCTTATTTCAGCAAAGCTGCTTATGATAAAAGAAAAAAAAAAAACATGTCGAACTTTTGAATGGGTTTAATTCTGTTTTGCTGGAGTAAGAAGATATAGGCCTTTTTTATTGGTATGGAAATCATCCAGATCACGGACGTTTCACTCAATATTATTTGTTTTTACAATGATAAATGCTCCTGGCATGTTTTGATAAATGACCCATTCTGGTGTGAAATATTTCTGATATTATGGGACCATCGCTTCATTCTTAATGTTCTCGGATTTCTTTGCCTCACCAACCTTTTCCCCTGAGAGCTGCCGCTCATTCACACACTCTGGCTCGAGATTGAACCTGGAATTTGTGTCTCGCGCTCTGCCTCTCATCCTTAACAGTTTGATAATGAAGAGTTTCCCACAGTGATTCATGTCACCTGCAACCTCAAAGCTGAATTCATCAGCGTGGCAGGTTCTGATTTCTGGCCGTACCCACCACTGATTAGCATGTCAATGCGTGTGCCTCAAACCAATATTGATTCTCAGTTGTCATCTTAAAAGCAATTCCGATAATTTAGAGTGAGACACACCACAGACAGACCGCCGTACAACACCACCAATCCATCAAACTGTAAAATTCTCTGATTTAAACTAGTAACCCTCACTCAGCCGGAACACAACCATTTATTATCTTAAAAACCATACGGTATGATTTCCAATCGTAAATTCATCCCAACTCTGAGGCAGAGCAGTGGTTGATTAAGCCTCACAATGAGTCGGTTCTCAGGTTTGATTTCTGAGTGGATGCAAAAACAAGTACTCAGTGTGTGTATGGGTGTCTGTCACTGCATGGATGGGTTAGCGGCCATCAATCCATCCATTATTTCATTATCTTCCGCTTATTCCTTTATAAGGGTCGCGGGCGCTGGGCAGATACACCCAGGACAGGGTGCCAATCCATCGCTGGGTACACACTCACACAGTCACACATACACACACTATACAGGACAATTTAGAGCATTCAATTCTCCTTCATGTTTTTGGAATGTGGGAGGACACCGGAGAACCCGGAGGAAACCCACACAGACACGAGGAAAACATGCAAATTCGCTGAGAGGCGAAGGTGCTAACCACTAAGCCACCATGCCGCCCCCATTATCTTTCACTTTTTCCTCTACTAGGATCTCGGTGAGGTTCCCCATGCCCATCCAGGGGAGAATATCTCAAGCGCTGGGCAAATACACCCAGGACAGGGTGCCAATCCATCGCTGGAACGCGCTCACTCATACATTCCCACACAAACACATTACATGTGAATCCATGTTTCTGAACTGTGGAGGAAACCGGGGAATCCGGAGAAAACCCACAGGAACACAGGGAGGGCATGGAAACTCAGAATCGGGATTCAAACCATGAATCCCCAACGCTGAGAGGCAAATGTGCTAACCACTAAGCCACCGTGCCCTGAGGTTAATGTGGAGGACAAATTCCTTTGTGTTCAAGTACAGTAGGCAAAATCATACACTTACTGTATATAATATTTATATACACTTTGGGGGGTTTTGGAGGAGCGAGTCAGGAAACGTTCTCCTCCACCAGCATCACGTAGTGACCTGGTCACTATCCTGCAAGAAGAATGGCTTTTAATGCCTCTGACTACTGTGCAGGACTTGTAGATGTCATTCACAAGACACATTGACGTTGTATTGGCGCTACACCATACTAATCAATGATTGTGGTCTAAAACCAGGGGTTTCAGTTTCATTGCCCAACATTTTGTATTTCAATTACAGCAACAGCAATAAGGAACCAATAAAGGACGACTAAGCGCTCATGTTATTAGACGTACATTGTCAAATATCATGCAATTCTGCATTCACCCAAAAACTCAGAGCTGAGAAGCAATCAGAGACTTTCTGATTCGTGCCCACTGGGTAGATACTCGTATGGTGTTGATCTTTAATTTGATGTCAGGAGAGGACATACGCTTTGAAAGACGCTTATTAAAGACGGGTCTGAATGCCAAAGCCGGGCCGTAGCAGAACCTGACATCGTTAGCTTTCTGTCTTTTTTTGCGAAAACTTCACCGTCACATCAAAGTGTACGCCTGGAACTCCATGATCCTCCAGGTAGATCCTGGAGGGAAGGAAAAAGGATCTTTTCAAGTAGCTCAGCAGGTAGTGATGCATTCAATTTCATTCAGCCCCGAGCGCTGGCTGAACGGCCGGAAAGAAAAGAGAATACCTTCAAAAGAAAAAGTCCTGTCTCAGCATGAAGGGCAGGGAAAAAAAAAGAAGTAGAAGAGTCGCAAGTGCAATGAGCATTTACAACATGCCATCGGCATAAATCCGGTAAAGCGAACCACCCCATACGTTTTATCTCCATGGAGGACGTGTGAGCACATTGTCAATTCATTACAATTATTAATAACGGGTTACAAAACCGACAAGATAAATCCTTCTTTTTAACATTCAGGCTTAATCACAGGGTTCTAGGATGAAGCACTAGTTCCTCAAAGTCACAATTTGCATTCAGGCACACAGATTTATATTAAATCCCAGATCCAAATGATATGCAGGAACGATTCTCACTGCAGACTATCTTTGGTTTCTTTGGGCCAAACCATTTATCCATGGTTTTACAAGCCAGGCTGCACTGATTATTCCTGCATCTAATAACAGTCTGGCCGTAGAGATAAGCTTCTGCCAACGCGCCAATAACAATGAGATAATGGAGAAGTTTAGCTCTGGGCTTCTGCCTTTTGTGCGAATGCTGTGTGTTTGTGAGTTTAAATGTCCATGGTGGCTGCATTGACACAGTACATGCATTTCATGCAGTGTTTTCTGCGAGTGGACAATAAGGAACATAATGCAGAAGGAAAGCTGGAGTTTAGGGTAACGAGGTGCGAAGGTGCATTAAATAAGACTCATGGTGATTAGGATACTTACTGCCCTTCACACTACCAGAGTAAAATACTTTCCTGTTTTTAATTTGGTTTACACCAGTGGTTCTATAGGTGGAATATATAAGACTAGTGTTCCATGAAGCACCGCAAGTGGTAGACTAAACGACCTTAAAAACTGCTGCAAGTTTTAAATAAATAAAAAAAATAAAATAAAATTAAAAATTAAAAAATAAATAAATAAAAAAAACCTCCTTGTGTCTATACATCCCCATATAAATGGACTTGATGCTGTACTCCGTACTCCAACCCCACTTTTCTCTTATGGACACTGATGAAAACCTGTACAGTGACACAATATGTTCAAAACTATTTGCCCCAAGCTTCTAAGGGCAATTGCATCCAGGTATCTTTTGGGTCTCTGGAGCAATTTTTAAAAAAAGCACAAAGAGACTTCTCACCAAAAAACATGATGGTGGATGTGCGATGTTTATTTAGACTTAAAACATGACTGGGACTTAAACTGGGTTGCGGTTGGATCTTCATTCATTCATTATCTTCCACTTATTCCTTTATGAGGGTCGCGGGGGGGGGGGGGGGTCCCCCTGCCCATCCAGGGAAGAACGTCTCAGGCGCTGGGCAGATACACCCAGGACAGGGCGCCAATCCATGGCTGGGTACACACTCACACACACAGCCACACACACATAAACACAATATACAGGGCAATTTAGAGCATTTCAATTTACCTTGAATCCATGTTTTTGGGATGTGTGAGGAAACCAGAGAACCCGGAGGAAACCCACGCAGACACGGGTAGAACATGGAAACTCCACCCAGATTGAGATTCGAACCAGGATCCCCACACAGAGGCGAACATGCTAACCACTAAGCCACCGTGCTGCCCGCGGTTGGATCTGAAAAACAAAAAAAATCCTTACGTTTAGGGAACAAAAAAAGTGTGTTTGGTTAATTTACACTTGTTAAAAAAAAAAAAAAAAAACCTTCTTGTTTCTAATACATCAGCTTCACTTTCAATATATATGGACGTTGTGTCGCTACACACTGTGTACACTATAATGGCTGCATGTACAGCAACACAATATGTCCAAAACAATTTGCCCCAAAGCTTCTACAGGATGTGGGGCAATTGCAGCCAGGCTTCTTTTAGCTCTATGGACCAGAGACTTCTCACCAAAAAGCACGATGGTGGATTTGTGATGTTGACTTAGACTTGAAACATCACTGGTTCAGAAACAATTGCATTCCAACTTCCAGGTTGTAATGATGTTCTTCATCGTAGTGCAGCACAGGAAATCCCTTAGAACATCCTACACCATCTACAATACACCTCCTATTTGGCCTTACACTCTACCTTCTGCCTGATGGCTCCATCCTCATCATTCTTCTGCCAAATATATATATAGACAGACACACACACACACACATACATCCAAATCACCTCGAACTTGCCTCCAAAACATGCTACCTTTATCGTCCCACTATCAAACTCATTCAACATACTGTCCATGATCATCTCACCACGTGAGACATGCAACATCTTCATATCTGCTTCCTCCGGCTCTTCCTCCTGCCTGTTGGTTTCAGCTACTAGAACATCACAGACTTCACTCCTGTCCTCTAAACCCTTCCTTTAACTCTGAAAGCTACATATCTATTTATCCTGTATCTCTACACCTCCACTCCACCCTGCTTGTATAATCTTCTTAGAGTAGAACTCTACTACTTACTCCATTACTATGTACACACAATCCAAGGAAATCAGCTTTAGTACAACAGTGTGAGTTGTAAGTGTGAGCAGATTTTATTTTAGAATTAATCTTAGATTACACTGTGATCACATTAAGATTATACCAGTTTAAATTTCAGCGTTACCAGGGTGGAGATAAGCTGGGATTGCTGCTGTTGAAGACTCAGGGGACATAAAAGATGATCGACAAGATCAAGCTCTGTTAAATCCTTACAGGGACTTAATTGGATCGTACCAAGGGCTGCTACGCCTGAAGGGGTGGGGGTGTGAACACTGGAGATTACAATTAGAATAATAAGTAATTACTGGTTAACTGTAGTGGATTTTTCAGTGTGTGTTCATTAGGGCTTTATTAAGGTGATTAGTAATTAAGTTTCTTGAGAGTAATTAGTAAGTTTGCTTGTAATGTCATTGGTTTAGTGCTACTCTGTTTTTATTGTTGGTCTATATATATAATCCCCAGTGCTAAGAGGCTAACATGCTAACCATTTAGCGCTGGGGATTCCCGGTTCGAATCCCGATCTGGGTGGAGTTTCCATGTCCTCCCCGTGTCCGCGTGGGTTTTCTCCAGGTTCTACGGATTCCTCCCACAGTCCAAAAACATGGCTTCAAGCTAAATTCTAAATTGCCCCATATAGTGTGTGAGTGAGTGTGTGCCCAGCGATGGATTGGTGCCCTGTCCTGGGTGTTTCTGCCCAGCGCCCGAGGCGTTCTTCATATACATGTATTTGATATATACAGTATGTATATATGTATGTCTCTCGGGAGGTGAAGCGCTGATGCATACTGAGCAGCGAGGGAGGGGCCTCATGTTTCCCTCTCCCAGAATAATTTGTAATTGTTCCAATGTGGATCTCTTGACGCTTTTTAGTTCGTAGCAGTTTTTATTTTATGAAGGCATTCTAATCCACTGTGGGTCTGGATTCGGTTCTCCCAGTGTTCTAGATGCCTGTTCTTATTGTAAGTAATGAGCTGGCTGGGGTTTAGATGGCGCTGCTGGACGGTACTGGGCTGTGAGTTGGAACAGGTTTGAGGGCCAGAGAGTTTTTGTATGTTTTTAAAAAAATCTAAAATTAAAATCAAATTAATATCCTTGTTTTCACAATCCTGGAAAAAAAGTTTGTTACCTCACAGTCCGTATCTTGTGTTGTTTTGTTTATTCGTTTCACATAAATTGCCATCTTACATTTATCATTTAGTTATTTAGCAGATGCTTTTATCCAAAGCGACTTACAGGAATCCCATCTTGGTCAGAACACAGTGTTGATACAGAACCCTGGAGCAATGAGGGTTAAGGGTCAAGGACCCACATTGGTAACTTCAGTGGAACTGGGATTTGAACCCCCAACCTTCTGATTGATAGTCCAACACCCTAACCACTGAGCTACCACCTCCCACTTCACTCCACTTTTTACAAGCACCGGTGATAGTAATAATATGATGAGGATGAAGAAGTTGTTTCTTCTCTATCACTTCTTATTTCCTTTTATTCCACAGGCATGCCGATCATCTTGCCTGCCGAGAGCGAGGCTGTGTTGGTTGGTGCGGCCATTTTGGGAGCTTGTGCATCACAAAAATATAACTCTATTCAGGTACCTTAACTCCAAAGCATGCTTTGTGTTCTTCATAGAGACATGCATGTGGCGTCAAAAAGGGTCCAGTTTTGTGAGCTCAAAAATAGAATTCGTAAGCAATTTTCTTTGTTGCACATTTTTGCGGTTGCGCTTCTCATTTTTGCGATCGTTCGATTTTTGTATTTAGGACCCATTTTTACGGGTGGGCGGGATCGAATGCAAAATACAAAAATCGAATGACCGCAAAAATGAGAAGTGCAAAAATTAGCAACGAAAAAAATTGCTTACAAATTCTGTTTTTGAGTTCTCAAAACTTTTGGACCCTTTTTTGATGTCATAAATGTATCCATCTTTTGTTTTAATGTAGCATACAAACCTCATCAACGGCCACAGCTTTCTTGGTGTTTAACCAACTCCATGTTATTCCGTTACTAATCTCTCTTTATTGGTTTTTAAAAGCTGCTCGCAGTCAATATAATCTTTTTAATGCATATTGCAGGTGTAACCTGGTCAAACTGCTACTGTTTTTATGAATGGTAACTCCTTTTAATGGGTTTACTTTAGTCAGACATCAACCACACAAACCCAATAGATTAGATTATCAGTTAAGGATAATTCAAATAAAGATTAAAAATATCAATACATAATTAGAATAATAATTTACATTACGAGAGGACACGGTGGCTTAGTGGTTGGCACGCTCGCCTCTCAGCGCAGGGGATTCCTGATTTGAATCCCAATCTTGGTGGAGTTTCCATGATCTCCCTGTGTCTGCGTGGGTTTCCTCTGGGTTTTCCGGTTTCCTTTCACAGTCAGGTAAACTGACTGCTCTTAAATGCCCCATATAGTCTGTGTGAATGAATACCCAGCGATGGATTGCCGCCCTGTCCTGAGTGTATCTGCCCAGCGCCCGAGACGTTCTTCCCTGGATGGGAACCCTCCAGGAATAAGCGACCCTCTTAAAGGAATAAGTGGAAGATAATGAATGAATAAAAGCTTACATTACCTTCAAAACTTCAAGGATACATACTTTTGGTATGGTAACGTTTATTTTATAAACTAGAGCATTGAAAAAGTCTTTAAGCGCAAACATTTACATTAAAGCACAAACACTACATTCTTGCGCTTTTGAATAGTGATTCATTCATTCATTCATTATCTTCCTCTTATTCCTTTATGAGGGGCGCTGGTTCCCCTGGTTCCCATCCAGGGAAGAACATCTTGGGCGCTGGGCAGATACCCCCAGGACAGGGCGCCAATCCATCACTGGGTACACACTCACTCACACAGTCACTTACAGTCACACACTATACAGGGCAATTTAGATCATTCAATTTTACCTTTATGTTTTTGGAATGTGGGAGGGAACCAGAGAACCCGGAGGAAACACACGCAGACATGGGGAGAACATGCAAACTGTGTGTGTGTGTGTGTGTGTGTGTGTTATACTGAACCTCCCTGTTAAAGGGATTTCTCCTGTGACTCCCTGCTATGATATAGGTTTTTTAGTGAGAAACCTTGGGAGGAGCAAAGCTCAGTGAGGGACTCCTCCTCGTTGAGTGTCCGGGCAGCATCACAGTTTAGGACAGATATGTACAGATTGTGTATAGATCAGTCCATGTGTGTCCATATTAAACAATAGTAAACATTATATATAAAGTATGAGTCCATCCTCCAGAACTGCAACGCTGTTAGTCCAACAGAAGTCTAGGTTCCTTTTCATAATTGTCGTATCCGCAGTGCCATAGACAAACAGACGGGGACACCACGAGACGACACCTCAGAAAAACAGACAAGAAACACAGTTAGAGTGAATAAAGCAGCGCAATTCTGTAATAAATGTAGTTTGATTGACACACAGTGCAGCATGGGACTCTGACAAAACTGACTAGAGCAGCAGAACTAAAAGGGGCAGATACTGCAGGGTACTTAGTCGAGAGGGCTCCCCGCAATGGCATCATTTCAGCACCACGCCCTCTACTGATAATAAGCAGGGTGAGCAGGTGAAATGCCAGCAGAGACTGATCCCAGATCACCAATGCAACACCGCCAAACTGAGGTTTCATGGCTAAATTGGAGCCGCCTGGTGGTCAGTCTTCATTACTGCGCATTGCAAAAGATTCAAAAGAGTTCAAAAGATTGCTTTGATAAACATGAAAGTGAAGTTGAACATCTCCCATGACCTGCACACTCACCAGATCTAAATATTATTCAGACACATTTGGGAGTTTTGGAGTAGCGAGTCAGGAAACGTTCTCCTCCACCAGCATCACGTAGTGACCTGACCACTATCCTGCAAGAAGAATGACCTCAAATCCCTCTGACCACTGTGCAGGACTTGTAGATGTCAGTCCCAAGAACAATGGACGCTGGATTGGCCACAAAAGAAAAACCTACACCATACTATTCAATTATTGTGCTCTAAAACCAGCTGTTTAAGTTTCATTTAAAGATCAATAGTGATTCAGAATCACAAACAGTAACTGGAAGGCTTTCCGGAGTTGAGGAGCCTTGTGGGAGAACTCTCAGCAGTTCTTGTTCCATCAGCAGTAACTTTATTAGTTCTAGGAACTAAAAGTAAACCGGCAGCTTTTATAGATTTTTTTCATTATGAAGAGCTGCCTGAAGACCCCCTAAAGTTAAAGCAACATGGGGGCTGTTATCCTCAGAATCTTAAATTTGTTACTCAATTAATTGTTAAAAAGTGAAACTTTCTTAACATTTTTTCTAATTTAGCTGGCTTCCTTATTTAATTGGCTTAGTGGTTAGCATGTTCTCCTCTCAGCGCTAGGGGCTCCCGGTTTGAATCCTGATCTGGGTGGAGTTTCCATGTCCTCCCTCTGTCTGCATGGGTTTCCTCCGGGTTCTCCGGTTTCCTCCCACATTCCAAAAACATGGATTCAAGGTAAACTGAATGCTAAATTGCCCTGTATAGTCTGTGTGGCTGTGTGAGTGAGTGTGTACCCAGCGATGGATTGGCACCCTGTACTGAGTGTATCTGCCCAGCGCCTGAGACGTTCTCCCCTGGATGGGCATGGGAAACCCCACCAAGGCCCTCATCCAATTTAATACACACAATTAAAACCAAACTTGCTATTTTATGTTTATTTATTAATTAACATGTTTGATAAAGCATTTTAAATATTCCAGATGCTAATGCTAATTCAACGTTCTGCAAATACTAATATTTACATTAACATTGAGGGAGAATAAAGTTATAGATTTACATCTAAATGAAAAGTGTTCTGATCTTAGCGTGCGAGACAAACGTTGTGGGTTAAAGTAATTTACTTAATCACAAATCTAGCTGAATGCTAAAATCACACACGTGTACCTTTATTTGTTAGCACTGCTACACAACAGCTCCAATGTTCACAAAATTAGACGTTTTTGTGGATGTTTGGTGTAAAATACATAAATATATATTTATGAATTTAAAGTTGTTTTGGGTTTTTTTGATGTACTGCAAGTCATTGTTGTACAATAAATTATTAAAATAGTTTTTTTTTCAAGAAATAATGATCATAGTTGAAAACACAGTTAATAAATGAGAAAAATAAGAAAATGTCACATTATTTATTCTGCTTTTCTGTGTTTATACTATTATTATTTTTTTAATTTGTTATCCTATACCTTAAAGGATCTGATAGCAAAAGTAAAGTGATGGATTTTTACTAATCGTGTGATGGAGCACCGGTTAAGTCGAGGCCTTTGGTGGAGTTTCTTAAAGGTTTATACTTGACTTTTTTTAAGTTAAACCTGGATCAATTTCCCTTCACATTTACATCACAGAAGCTTCTTTTTGTGCATTTACATCTGCATCACGTAGGCACAAATACATCCATTTACATCTTTGCCATTTGGAAATTTACATCAGCCTTAAGACTTATAAACAACTAAATCTGCATCACAGAGGCTCAGAATTAAAAATAATAATAAAGATCAGAGATGAAATGTACAAAACAACACCTTTTAAATGTTTTCTTGTCTTGTTAAAGTTCCTTTATACATGCATAATTGGTTTTCCATCCATTATCTTTCGCTTATTCCTCGACGAGGGTCGTGGTGGGGTTCCACATGCTCATCCAGGGGAGAACATCTCAGGGCGCTGGGCAGATACACCAGGACAGGGCGCCAATCCATCACTGGGTACACACTCACTCACACAGCCACACACACACACACACTATACAGCGCAATTTAGAACATTTAATTTACCTTGAATCCTTTTTTTTTGGACTGTGGGGGAAAACCCACGCAGACATGGGGAGGACATGTCGGGATTCGAACCGAGAACCCCCACTGCTGAGAGACGAACGTGCTAACCACTAAGCCACCGTGCCACCCTTATTGTTTTTATTGTACGCTTTAATGAAATTACGACAGTTTTATGTATAAACAGAATGTTAAACATGGATTAGTTATTTCTTCAGTATATATCACGTTGATCTAATGCAGAAATCCATGTGTTTTAAATGAACCTGAAACAATGCAGTGATTTTGTGCAATCATTTAACTTTATAATTTACATTTTATTATTTGGGCGGCACGGTTGCGTGGTGGTTAGCATGTTCTCCTCTCAGCGCAGAGGGTTCCCGGTTCGAATCCCTATCAGGATGGAGTTACCATATTCTTCCCATTTCTGCGTGGGTTTTCTCTGGGTTCTCTGGTTTCCTCCTTAGTGTGTGTTTGAGTATGGATGTGTGAGTGAGTGTGTACCCAGTGATGGATTGGCACCCTGTCCTGGGTGTATCTGCCCAGCGCCCGAGATGTTCTCCCTGGATGTGCATGGGGAACCCCACTGTGACCCTTGTAGAGGAATAAGCGGAAGATAATGGATGAATGGAGTCCAAAAACATGAATTTAAGGGAAATTGCCTGCTCTAAATTGCCCCTATAGTCAATGTGTGTGTGTGATTGACTGTGTGCCCAGTGATTAGATTGGCGCCTTGTATTTGAGTGTATTTGCCCAGAGCCTGAGACGGACTCCACTGGATGGGCATGGGGGCATGGAGCAAATATACCCAGGACAGAGGGCCAGTCTATCGTTGGGCAACACACACACACAGACCATAGGGGCAATTTATAGCAGGCAATTTACCTTGAATTTATGTTTTTGGACTGTGGAATGAAACTCACGTGGACATGGGAAGAACATGGAAACTTCACTCAGATTGGGATTCGAACCGGGACCCCCCCCCAGTGCTGAGAGGTGAACATGCTAACCACAAAGCCATCGTGCTGCCCTTCTTTTTGTTGTTGGGGGTTTTTTTTGAGACGTATCCTTTCCAAGATAACTTTTTGAAGTTTCTTCACAAACTTCCTGATGCCCATCCAGTGGAGACTGTTTTGGGTGCCGGGCAGATACTAGAGAGGGCACCAAAATATCACTGGGCATGCACTCACTCACTCACACAAACAAACTGTATAAGGATGATTTCGATCATCCAATTCACCTTGAATCCATGTTTTTGGTCTGTGGGAGGAAACCGGAGAACCTGGAAAAAACCCATTCGGACACGGGGAGGACATGGAAACTCCACCCAGATTGGGATTCGAACCGGGAATCCCCAGCGCTGAGAGGAGAACATGCTAGCCACTCTGCCGCCACCATTTTGTGTGTTTAACTTAATATTTCAATGTTTTTCCACACAGGACAATCTTGTCGAGCCGCGTTGGGTCATGAATTTAATGTTCGACATCGAGGATGCGCTCACACACGAGTTGACCGTGGATTAAAAGTTCCCTGAGACACCGGCAGTACCTGAATAATTAAAGTTTCATTTTAATCTGTTACAATTAAAGCACTATTCTACATATCAAGGAATAAATATTTAGTCACATCACATTTTAAGGGGTTGGCCCAGTTCCAATGCTGGCCGTAGTTCCAATGCAGAAACATCTTGATGCTTAAACATATCAAAACATTTGGATAAGCTTCCTATACCTTTATGAGGGTCGCGGTGGGGTTCCCCATGCTCATACAGGGGAGAACATCTCAGGCGCTGGGCAGATACACCCAGGACAGGGTGCCAATCCATCGCTGGATACACACTCACTCACAAAACCACACACATACACACACTATACAGGGCAATTTAGAGCGTTACAGTTACCTTAAATCCATGTTTTTGGAATGTGGGAGGAAACCGGAGAACGTGGAGGAAACCCACGCAGACACGGGGAGGACATGGAAACTCCACACAGATCAGGATTCTAACCGGCAAGTCCTAGCGCTGCGAGGTGAACGTGCTAACCACTGTGCCGCCGTCAGATGCTCGCCTTCATCCCTGAAATACAAAGTGTGTAATTTAAGACACTTTTGCAGAGGACCTTTTTTATCGGCACACTGAATACTGTATACCCCACCCTTATGTTATTTATTTATTTATTTATTTTAATATCTTAGCAATAAGGGCTTAGTGGTTAGCACGTTCTCCTCTCAGCGCTGGGGATTCCCGGTTCGAGTCTCAATCTGGAGTTTCCATGTCCTCCCCGTGTCCACGTGGGTTTTCTCCAGGTTCTGTGGTTTCCTCCCACATTCCAAAAACATGGATTCCAGGTAAATTGAATGCTCTAAATTGCCCTGTATAGAGTATGTATTGGCACCCTGTCCTGGGTGTATCTGCCCAGCGCCCGAGATGTTCTCCCCTGGATGGGCATGTGGAACCTCACCGTGACCCTCATAAAGGGAATAAGTGGAAAATAATGAATGAATGGATAAAAGACCCGTTCCAACCAGCTGAGAAGGCTCTTTTTGGGTCTTGCTTAACTTTCTTTTGCGTCCAACTCGAGGGAACTGCGTTAACCATTGGTTCGTTTCTAATAGACTTTGCGAGTATATTCACAAACATCTACATTTTTAAAAATGTTTGTCCCATTTGTCCAAATTTAAATTAATATGAGAATAAAAAGGTCCAAAAACATCGTTTTCCATGAAGGTGACTGTGTTCATGCAGAAAGTGACTGAGAGCAGATTTAGATGTTGACTTTTTGAAGATAAGGTTTAATACTACACCAGGCCACGGGGTAATTATCACCCCTTACAAACAGATTGTAATTGAGGCACGGCTGTCCTGTTACACAACACACAGATAACCCTGTTTGTGTGACTATATCAGTGATGGAAACAAAGGTCCAACGTCTGATTACTTAAGGTTTCTTGTAGAACACAGAAGGAAGACTCTTTTGATCTGTGAACACAACACAAACCATCAAGTTCTGCTCTAATGGATTCTATGTGTAAGTCTCTTTTGATAACATTATTATTACGCTGTCTGTTAGAATCTATAATCAGCATTAGGATTTTGTCATGTGACTGGACGTCTTAGCGTTGTGGTTACCTGGTTCACAAAACTTTGTTCATATCAACTTTATATTTTTTTTCTGTTATAATCACGGACGGCTAAGTGGTTAGCACGTTCTCCTCTCAGCGCTGGGGGTTCCCGGTTCTAATCCCGATCTGGGTGGAGTTTCCATGTCCTCCCCGTGTCCGCGTGGGTTTTCCCCTGGTTCTCCGGTCTCCCCCAGTCCAAAAATATGGACACAAGGTGAATTAAATGCTCTGAATTGCCCCGTATAGTGTGTATGTGTGTGAGTGGGTGTGTGCCCAGTGATGGATTGGCGCCCTGTCCTGGTTGTATCTGCCCAGCGCCTAAAACGTAACACCATTCAGGATACTTTTAGGGCGGCAAGGTGGCTTAATGGTTAGCCTGTTCACCTCTGCTGATCTGGGTGGAGTTTCCATGTCCTCCCTGTGTCCGTGTGGGTTTTCTCTGGTTTCCTCCCATAGTCCAAAAATTTGCACACAAGGTGAACTGAATGCGCTAAATGGTCCTGTATAGTTTGTTTGTGTGAGTGGGTGTGTGCCCAGTGATGGATTGGTGCCTTGTCCTGGGTGTATCTGCCCAACCCCTGAGACGTTCTCCTCTGGATGGGCATGGGGAACCCCACTGCGACCCTAATAGAGGAATAAGCAGAAGATAATGAATGAATGAATGTTGCTCCACCTTGTATCCGTTACTAGGACAGTGGATCACTGGGTGTTTAAAACAAAGTCAGTAGCCTTAAAATTGCTTAATAACCACTAACACCATTAAGGATACTTTTAAGGCGGCACGGTGGCTCAGTGGTTAGCACGTTCGCCTCTCAGCGCTGGGAATTCCTGGTTCGGATCCTAATCTGGGTGGAGTTTCCATGTCCTCCCCGTGTCCACGTGGGTTTACACCCAGTTCTCGGTTTCCTCACCCAGTCCAAAAACATGGATACAAGGTGAATTGAATGCTCTAAATTGCCG
This sequence comes from Xyliphius kryptos, assembly GCA_025769995.1. Lineage (NCBI taxonomy): Eukaryota > Metazoa > Chordata > Actinopteri > Siluriformes > Aspredinidae > Xyliphius > Xyliphius kryptos. The sequence goes on along the minus strand of JAOUQT010298050.1, from coordinate 1,354 downwards.
TTTATGGTGTATGTTTGTGTTTGTGGATGGTTGTGTGCTCAGCGATGGGTTGGCCACTAACACCATTAATCTAATAATCAGTAACACCATTAGGGATACTTTTAAGGTGGCGTCGTGGTTAGCACGTTCTCCTCTCAGCGCTCGGGGTTCCCGGTTCGAATCCTGATCTGGGTGGAGTTTCCATGTCCTCCATGTGTCCACATGGTTATTCTCCGGGTTCTCTGGTTTCCTCCCACAGTCCAAAAACATGTATACAAGGTGAATTGAATGCTCTAAATTGCCCTGTATAGTGTGCGTTTGTGTGTGTGTGCCCAGCGATGGGTTGGCCACTAACACCATAAAGCTTATAACTAATAACCACTAACACCATTAAGGATACTTTTAGGGCAGCACGGTGGCTTAGTGGTTAGCACGTTCGCCTCTCCTGATCTGGGTGGAGTTTTCATGTCCTCCACGTGTCCGTGTGGGTTTTCTTCTCCAGTCCAAAAACATGGACACGGTAAATTGAATGCTCTAAATTGCCCCGTATAGTGTGTGTGTGTGTGTGTGTGTGTGTGTGTGTGTGAGTGGGTGTGTGCCCAGTGATGGATTAGCCCCCTGTCCTGGATGTATCTGCCCAGCGCCTGAGACGCAACACCATTAAGGATACTTTTAAGGCGGCATGGTGGCTTAGTGGTTAGCACGTTTGCCTCTCCTGATCTGAGTGCTTCCTGAGTTTCCATATCCTCCATGTGTCCACGTGGGTTTACACCCAGTTCTCAGTTTCCTCCAAAAACATGAATTTAAGATAAATCGACTATTATAAATTGTCCCCATAATCTGTGTAAAACACTTGGCCAAGTCTGATATTCATGGAGTTCATCGCTGTGGCGCCCCCTGGATAATAAAGGGTAAAACGCTGAAAGAAACTATGAAGGATGAAGGAAATATTTAATAAAGCTAGAATAGAGTGTTTTGGAATGAGCTCCATTCCTGGTTGTTTCTTGTGTTTGCCAAGATAAAGGGTCAGAGCACAGAGGGCAGGGGATGGGTGACACCGGGCATTCTGACTCAGTAAATATTGATAAGCTGTTTAAAAACATCCAGCTGCATTTCGTAATGGGCTGCTGTTTAGAAGTAACAAGTGGGTCAAATATTAACCCCCCGGTGAGTTCGCATCCCGCTGGGTATAAAAGCCACGCGCTCCGACGGCCAGATCAAAAGTGCGAGGTTTTCCTAGAAGGCCGAGTGCAGATTGTTGTGTTGATTGTTCTCTGTGGGTTTCTCTCTCTCTCTCTGTCCTGCTTTTCGCCATGTGCGGATTAGCGCTGCTGGTCCAGTTGTCATTGCTCCTCTCCCACGGCGCCCTTTCACC
>JAOUQT010298035.1:0-13699 GCA_025769995.1 Xyliphius kryptos | reverse complement strand
AGCCTGTTGAGGAGTCAGGTTTGCTTGCATATTATGATGCACTTATAACTTTGTGCACTGAGGAGTTGGGCTTTAATCTGAATGTAAAGACATTGTGGTGCTAATAGTCATCCTCTGCTCTCACACACGTTGTTGTCACTGTCACTATGGCATTAATAATACTAATATATTGTATTCTATTTTAGAAAATGTCTAGATAATGTTTTTTTTTTTGCTGTTGTCATGTATTATTAAAACATCAATCTTTTTATTATTATTATTATAAGATAACTAAACCACAACTTTAACATAATCTGATTTGTATAGTGAGCAATCAAATGGCTCTAGTGCTTGTTTTATGATTTGCATCTTTGAAAATCAAAAAGGAATTTTTATTTACAGGAAAGAGATATAACTTGCATTGAATGTATAAACAGTTGTGCTAGAATTGTTTTTAGCCTCTGCCTTATAAATGGCAACTGGTAATGTGTTTTTCAAAGGAAATGCTAGTTAACTTAATTTTTACTCATTTGTTTAACTAACCAACTAGCTACCAGAAGAATGACCACTCGTCAGACCTGTATGTTTCGGCCTCCTCCTCTTTCAGCTCCTGGAGTAATGACTGATGCTGTTCCAGAGTTGACCTCAGCCGTAGGTCCTAGACCAACAGGTTAGTAATTGCAAAAGCAAAGTGCATTAAACGTGTTTGCTAATTCTAAATCCATGAGTTCATTAGGTGCTTATTAGTGGTGTAAATTTGAGCCTGATTCAATATCGATTTTTCAAGCCGATTTTTGTCAAACGAATTGATTATTTTCAATAATTTAAAATTTCCCATAATACTATTCTATACGATTCAATAGCTGAGGCTATCGTGTTCCACAACACAGCACTTTGGCCCTAACTTCACACAGACGAGGGCCCACTCCAATACAGTAACCCAAACAGAATTAAAAAGGCTACATAAAGATAAACCACAACAAATTACAAAAGACAATATTCGCATGACCACCAAGACTAAGCTGAGCAACACCCAAGACATACATCAAAATAACAGCCAAGTACATGTAACAGTAAAACCAAAGGGAAAACAAACCTACCACAACCAAAATCAGAACCCACATTAAAACCAAATGAAAATGTAAAGGATATAGGTATGATGAAGGAAGCAAGTCCACGTAGCCGAAGTAGATCACCAAAAGCAGGAGCCACACCAAACGTTCCAATACTACCCACATAATGAAAGATAATCGTCTCATCCAGTGGAACTGCTGTGGCTTCATTGCAAAATACATGGAGATACATCTTACCACCCTTAATCCTTAATTTAAATGCAAAGCTAGCAGATGTTGAAGAAACAATGCAGTGGTTTACCGATGCACTGATTTAAACAGTAAAAAAATATTCCTAAATCCTCAATTAAACAAACAAAAAAAGGACAAGACATGATTTGACGACAACTCTATGTAGCTGTACATAATTGGAGAAAATTAGAATGACAACTCAACAGACACCCAACTGAGGAAAATCCAAAGATCCACAGAGCACAAGCATGCAGAATCATAAAAAATACAAAAACAAAAAGATGGAGGAAATGTGCAACATCATGCCTAACATCATACACCTTACTAAGCAAAGTGTGAGTAATTATGTGCAAAATGACAAACAAAGCAGAATCAAAACATGAAGGAGGGAAAAAACTTTCAGAGACCGTTGAAACTCATCCATCGATAACTGCTTACCTGAATTTCTCAAGATACAGGAATGACCAGAACAAAAGGGACAGGATTTCAACTCTCACAATACAGAATCCTATAGCCAATCATTTACAATGGAAGAACTTCTCACGTCACTAAACAGATCCAAAGATACCACTGAAAGACCTGATAATATTCACTATCAATTTATAAAACACCTTCCACCAGATGCATTAAACCTCCTACTAAAGATATATAGCCTGTTCTGGTGCACAGAGACTTCCCCATAATCCTAAAAAGAAGCAACTCCTAATTCCAAAACCAGGAAAAGATCACAACATGGAGAGAATGGTAAACAACCTGGTTTGGAAACTAGAAAATGAGGAAAAGCGAACTACATACCAGTGTGGCATCAAAAAAGTGCAAAGCACTATAGATCACCTAGTTAGACATGCATCCGGAATACATTTATCAAAAAAGACCATGCAGTAGCAGTATTTTTTTTTTTTCAGTTGGAAAAAGCATATGACTACAGTTTTCATGGGCGACTACCCTCCTTTATTTCCAATTTTCTAGCGAAATGAATTTTTACAGCTACAGTAAATGATACCTATTCAAACCAACATGTACACGAACTAGGAGTACCCCAGGGAGGCATATAATTCACACTATTCAGCATTAAATTCAAAAGCATGGTAAATGCTGTCAAACTCAATATCTTATGCAGTGTATTTGTGGATGATTTCTTGGGTATCCACCTAGACAACAAACTTGCCTACATCTACTGTATGAAAAAGGTGAAAATCAAATGCCTGACAGCATTAAACGTTAATAAGGTATTAGCAGGAACAGATTGGGGAGCCAAACACATAACCCTTTTACACCTATATAGAGAACTTATCAGATCATGATAGGATTATGGAAGCATAATATATTGAGCAGCCAGAAAGTCAAACATCAGAATGTTGGATCCAGTGCTTCACCAAGGACTGAAACTGGCACTTGGTGCCTTCAGGATTTCCCCTGCCCAAAGTCTGCACATTAAAGCCAATAAAACCACCATTACACCTCCGACGACTAAGACTAGCCCTCCAATATGCAATAAAACTTAAAGCAAATGCCTCAAACCCAGCATTACCATCTGTATTTAAGCCTCTGCTGACAAATCTCTATGAAATCATATGACTACATATGTACTTTGTACAAGATCACATGTACAAAACCTGGACAGAGCAATGGAAAAATACCACCCCAAACTACCCATGTTCTATCCCCCCATGGAACTTAAGGGTCTCTGCAGCATTTTTAATAGGAAAAATATATTGCCATGCTGTTAACTACTCCCTGTGAAGAGTGACACAAACTGGCTCTTACAAGGACAGAAAATGGAGTGGGAGGCCCCAATGTGCAACTGTGCAAGAAGATAAATGTTTGAAAGTCAACAGACAGCTGCACTAAATGGAATGCTTCAAATACTAGTGTCGACGGTCAAGAGGCAACTTCAGGAAGCTGGACTTCATGGCAGAGTTGCCAAGAAAAAGCCGTACCTCACACTGACCAATAAAAAAAGACTTTGGTGGGCCAGTGTGGGGTAGCGCTTTTCTAGGCAATTCAGCATTTATTTTAAGCAGTATTTGTGCAAATGTTTTATGTAACTTGCATTCATAACAGAAACCGTGACTTTAAAATAAAATAATAACAATTAGAAATGCATACAGTTATTCTGCCTTCAAGAGAAATCTCATTACATTTTCTTTTTGCTATGGCAGGATTACCATCATATACCAGAAAGCAGGCTGCAAAACATCTTTCCAGCCTGCAGCCTACCTTCGAGACTGTGGCAGCGAGTGAAGCAATAAAATCTGCCACTGTTGCTGCAGCCAGTATGTGAAAATGCATTTGATTTGTTTATTGGTTTCAGGCGTACTGTTTTACTTGCAAAAGTTCCAGAATACGCTAATTCTATAAACATATTACTATATTACATGCAAAACCCTTCTTACATAAATTTGCTACCATGTACTAATCCTATTGGGTCATGTTTTGTAGTACGGCTCATAACATGCCTTGGCTTATTTATACCAAACTTTATATACTTATAACACAAACTTTAGCAATTTATACAAAATAATTAAACAATTTTTATATAAATAATAAAGAAATAAAACCTTGTAATTTTTTGGTACTTTTTTATTGGTACTAGACTTTTTTTTTGTAAAATAATTTGATTGTCCAATTACTTTGTCATGATTATTTAATTTAAAACAAAAAATAAAAGTATGCATAAAAACTATAGCTTTGTCTAAAACTTATATTTTATTATTAATTGTAAAAAAGATTTTGTAGCTGTAGGAATCTGCAATAAATAGAGGAAAAGAACCTTATTTAGAACCAATATTTGGTGCTTGGCATCACATTGACTTGCTATTCATATTAAAACATTTTATATGACTGTGTTAACAATTTAAAAAAACTGTCTTAAAATGGCTTTTCATTGAATGTGTAGTGCTGCCGATCACATACACTAGCATTTGTTGTATGACTGTGGTTGTTAGTAATTTTTGCTAGTAGCTGTCAGCTGATGTACTAAACAAAATATATATTATATTAGTTTTAATGATAGTTTTAGTCACTATCATTTCAAGACCAGGCTGATTTATATAATGGAATTATTTTTTATAATTATCAACTAGACAGAATGAGACCGAATTGCTAGCCTTCAATTTTTGTTTAGATAGAAATGGTCATTGCTTATTGTCTACAGTGCACTCATTCGGAATAAATATACAGAATTGCTGGCGTTTTGTTTGCTAGAACCCTATTAAGTTATTTTCCAAAAGTTCCAAGTTGGAAACAATGTATTTTAACGTGGACCTACAGGTTAAATATTTCATTTGCAAATACAACCAACTGTAATTAATGAAAGTCATTTTACAACGGTCACATAGCAGGTATTGGTTGAAAACAGGAGCGTAAGCTAGCGAGCTTCTTGATTAGCTAATTAAAGGCTTGGCTAGAAATTTCCAAATTAAACATATTTGCGATCTCACTTAATAGCAAACAACAATTCAGTTACACACTGTAAACATTTAAGATTGTTCTTTTATAGCACTCAGAGTTCTTTCTACAGCAAATTGCAAAGGCTCTGGATTAGAGGAACAATGGTTGCTGCCAAATATAATTAAACATTTTGCCCTGTGCTAGTCAGCTGAAGATGGGCAAGGGGTTCAATTGTGTATAACAATTTTGAAACAGAATATGAGAATTTCTCTGCCTATATTTATTTATGGGACAAATATTGTCATTGCAAGATGTAACCAAACCAGTGAAGTACCGCATTTGTAAATTATTGTCCCAGCCTCATTCAAGGAAATTATTCTAAAAGGGTAGTCTGTTTACATCTATCATTATGACGGGCATAATACTGATGGTCTTTGGGCTTTTACTAATGATATTTCTGTTGTTGGCTTGTTTCTGTTGTAGACCAGAGGCTGTCAGTAGGTCCAGATTTGCATAAAAGTTCAGCTAAAAGGATGTCCATTTCCAAAGGCCTAGAAACACAGACAAAGAAAGGGAAGGTATGTAATAGAATTAAGAAATCCAAATATAAAAGCAGTGCTTTTTTTATTAAATGATCTTTTTGTTTATCATTAGTATGGAGACATGAACCGACCAAACAAACAGTTTTATCAGATGATCCAGGAATTTCGAGAGACTGTGGAAATTGTTCCTCTGACCATGGATGATCCAGTAAGTTAAAGGGCGAAAGATTCTTCTTCTGTGTTTACATGGCATTTGTACAACATTTGCTGCCAACCAGACTTATATTTATAAACCTGTTTGAATCAACTAACACCGAACCAGCATCTGACCCAAATTAGTTTTGCACAAAATATATCTTTAATAATAATTACAATACAATAAGCAAAAGTCTGCTAAATTATGTAATGTAAATGGAAAAATTAAGAAATATTGCAACGGTTGTTATTAAATAAAACTGTAAAAAATAAAATAAAATGTGTTAAAAGCTAAATTTTACTTAATAAATATTGTTGTAGGCAATGCATTTCAAGTGATGGATGTCACCCTGTATGTGATACTTTGTAGCTTTACATCAAAAGAATACTTAACACATAGTATAATTACAATATTGATATAATAGAAGTAAGGCATTTTTGTCCCTAATCGTACTACCTTTCTGTTTACTTGAAACTGGATCTTACAACATCTGGTGCACAGTACCTGCTGTACAAAAAATATGTATTTTTGTTTTTTTTTTACATCACACAGCAAGAGTAAACAGTCATTGGTTTAATGACAATACAGCACTGAGTATGTTTTACATAATATCCACCTACATAGGAAAGATTTTATATAGGGTTGATTCACAGTTGCAATATTTTCTCGAACTGTGGCTTTGAAATTCGCACTTGTGAACTAGACATTTGCTTTTTAATGTTGACAAAAAATACCCGAAATGGTAGAGTATCAACCAATTATAACCATAACTACAGTGTCTAAATGTCCAGGAAGTGGTGCAACATTTTGTGGAGAGAAAACAAATCTTTTTGGGTCTAGTGGCCACATTACTCGAGCACCACAAATTAATCACAGTACACTAAACACTGGTGTCAAAATCATCATGAATCGCGTTGAAATGTTTCTCTTGCTATGGTGTTAAGCGTATTTAACAACATGGGGTTCCATATTATACTTAAGATCCTGTTGACCTGGGGCAAAGAACAAAAAACCCTAAAATGTTTTTTTTTTTACATAACAAAAACCCCAAATGCTAATGGTATGGTAATTAAGTGGCAAGCCCAACCTCCTGACCTTTAACCCATAGACATTGTGGGGTGACATTGTAACACATATGGTTTTATGCTTTATTCCCTTTTATTTATACTTGCTGTAAACGTTGTTCCACGTCACTTTACTTGCATCAAAATATGCCCTTTGGTAACATATCTGCAATTAAGAATTCTAGTCTTCGTCTTAACATTTTCTTTCTTTCTTTTTCCTTTTTTTTTTTTGCAAGGTGAAACTTCAAAAAATTTGTGTTTGTGTTCGCAAGCGGCCACTAAATAAAAAAGGTAAATGGAAAAGTCCTTTGTCAAGCGGGGCTTTAATCACACTGCACTTAAAATTCACCTTTGAGGATGATCTTTTCTTCAGTCTTTTTCTAGTTTGATGTCTGTTCTAATTTTATTGGTGTATTTTCTATTCTTAATGCTTTCCATGTTTTTTCTACTTAGAAATCTCTCGTAAAGAGATAGACGTGGTGACCATCCCAGGGAATGGCTTGCTACTGTTTCATGAACCCAAGCAAAAAGTTGATCTCACCAAGTATCTTGACAACCAGCACTTCAACTTCGATTACTCATTTGATGAAGACGCCTCCAATGACTTGGTTTATAGGTATTGCAATTAGATGTTTTCTTAGCAGCATTATGTTATCTGTGGTCTTAGTTATTTCATAAGTAGCTTTATTTGGAGAAAATTATGAACTTTTTCCGAATTCTAATGTCTGTTTTTTTTTTTTATTTGACCTCTGGCTCTGTGCACTAAAGTCTTGTTGGTTGCACAATTTGTTTTTGCCACTTAAGAGGACTATTTTCCAAAAGGTTTTTATTTTCATTAATAAGATTATTAAAGTTGTGTATCTATCAATAGTGAACTGAGATTTTGCTAAATATATTCTCATGTTGGTTATACTGATCATCCTTTATGTGAAGTTTGTGAAGTTTTAAGGGAAGCTGTGGTTATTAGTGTAATCTGTTTTTAATTTTAGTATTAGTTGTAGCAGCCAAATATTAAATGTAAAGGGTGATTATATCACAATTAATAAATAAATTTTTTTTTTCCCCCATTAATTAATATATGTTTTTTGAATGGCTCCTTGAACTGCTTTCACCACACATACACAGGCATGTACAATTTTGATCCCTTTTTTTTTTTTTTTTCAATTTTAACTGACACCATTAGAAATAAGCCACCAATCAAAAATCTGTGTACTAGAATGCGGTGAGAACTAATAATGGATTAGATCATGACGAACCCAAATTGCATTGACTCATGTAAAACAAAAAAAAATGCTGTCTTGTAAACTTTACCAGTTTCTGCCACATTGAAAAATCCAAGATGTTTTATACTGGTTGCCCTTCGTGATGCAACCAAATCCATTTATTCAGGCTTGTGACAGGCTTATCAGTGGCTAATGACTTGTAATATGTGGTATCTCCAAATTTCTTATTGGCATGTCTTTGAATTGTGAGACGAAACTGGAGACCTTGAATGAAAAAGCCGTTGCCAACAAGAATTTCAGCAAAAAAAACTTCAGCACCTCACACACAATTTTAAATCCACTGGAATTGTGTACAGTCTTCTGGGTTGCTCATCCTGACTGTTTTGTTTTCCCTGTTATCTTCAGGTTTAGTGCCAGACCATTAGTAAAAACCATTTTTGAGGGTGGAAGGGCAACCTGTTTTGCATATGGACAAACAGGAAGTGGAAAGACTCATGTAAGTATAATCTTAATTACTCTATTCCTCCAGTAAATTGATGCTTTCTTATTACCTTGTTGCTTTATTTATAGACAATGGGTGGGGATTTCTCAGGAAAGGCCCAGAACAGTGCTAAGGGAATCTATGCTTTGGCAGGTGAGTGTTGTGTGTTATTACTGGCTGCTTATTCATACTCCAAGTGTCATCAAGTTTTAAATAAGGTCCTGTATTATACAGCACAAGATGTCTTTAACCTTCTGCAATGGAAGAGATATGCAGAGTCGGGCCTTTGTCCATATGTTACTTTCTTCGAAATCTACAATGGCAAGGTCTGGGCAGGATGGTTAAAGATGAATAAGTGTTTTTTGTTTTTTTGTAAAATATTTTTAATGTTTATATGTCTGTCATGCGAAACATCTCTTTAAGGTCTTTGATTTACTGAATAAAAAAACAAAACTACGTGTTCTTGAGGATGAAAACCAGCAGGTACAAGTTGTTGGTCTGCAGGAAATACCAGTTTCCTCTGTGGATGATGTTATCCGCATGATCGAGAAGGGCAGTGCATGCAGGTGATTTTGTATAAAAGTTCAATTTATTAATGACCAAAGCCTTTGAATTATTTATTTTTGTTTTGTTTATATTATATCTTGATATAATGACTACTAGCTAAGATCTTTATTACTGGCCATAGCGTAAATGTTTTTGAAGTGTTGAAGTTGTTTGCTTGCTTTACACTGAGATTACTCTTATACATTTTTTGTGACTTATTTTGTCTGACATAGGACGTCTGGCCAGACGTTTGCCAACACCAACTCGTCCCGCTCCCACGCCATCTTGCAAGTAATCTTAAGGCGGGGCAATCTACTTCATGGAAAGTTCTCTCTGGTAGACCTGGCAGGAAATGAAAGGGGTACCGATGTCAGCAGCAATGATCGTCAGACCATGGTGGAAACGGCGGAGATCAACCGTAGTCTTCTGGCCTTGAAGGTACAGTCAGGGTCCTTTCTTTAGAAAGATTGCATGTTCTAAAGTCTGTGATGTCTCCAAAGAGATCCCAATGTTTTCATACAGCCCACAGACATGAGTCAGGTGAATTTCAGAGCAGTTGCACTTTGTTGTTCAGTAATTGACCACAGCACCCCTATATATAAAATATCTATAGATTTTAAAATACGGTTTTTGTGTGTTTATTTTTTAGGAGTGTATCCGATCACTGGGACAGAACAGTGAACACATTCCCTTCAGGATGAGTAAACTGACCCAGGTTCTCAGAGACTCCTTTATTGGTGAAAACTCCAGAACCTGCATGGTAAATTATTGGCATTGTTTATATGTTTGTGTCATCTGTTTATTTTTATAATACTTTCTTACAGGCTTTGTGTACATTACCCTTTGCAATAGTTTGATTTTCAAAACTAGTTTAACAACATGACCCGTAAAATTTTTACACATTTATGAAAAATCTTTGGTCAAATAGATTATCTCTTAACATGTCCATAGTGTGTGTTTTAGATTGCCATGATCTCACCAGGAATGAACTCCTGTGATTACACACTTAATACACTACGATATGCTGACAGGTACATCTTGCTTTTTTGTTCTGTTGGTCCCTCTTGTGGGCAGACTTGGAATGACTGTCATTACACTTTTTTACTGGCAGGGTTAAGGAGCTCAATGGAATATCCAAGGGAATAGCTCAAATGGACATGATATCAGATGTGTCATTGGGGCCCGGCAGCCCTCTCTTGGAAGTAAGATATGAGGCATTTTATTTGTTCTTATCTCCTCTTCTATTTTTCTCCTTTTTTTGGGGGGGGTGTTTCAGAATTATTTTGGATACATACATGTGCTATAGAATTGATTGTAGTCAAATGTGTATTGTAGCAAGATGCATTTCTTTTTTTTTTTAAAACAGGCCATTGAGCCATTTTAATGAGGTGAGGTGATCTCATAATTTTCTACTTCAGATGTGCCATAGATATGTGCTTAATTCTCCACAATTGCTTGTGACAATTGTGGCTTAAACATTTTAAAGCAATATTTTGGTATAGTGTCTTGTATTTTAGCAGATAATAACCCTTTTTATGGGATATAATTTATCTCTAAATGGCACAATTTTGCTAGTTAGTCACGGTTAACATGTGCTTTGTGGCTTTATTTCTCAAGATGTTGGGGGAGTAATGAAAATCATACTCATTGACTTATGACTCATTGACATTGATTTTTCTTTGTGGTGATTTACCAGAATTCGTGAAACAAAAGAAGTCTGGTGCTAAATGTTAATTAGATTTGTAGACTTGCAACCTAAAGGTCCCGGTTCGATTTCCAGTCCCAATACTGTTGCTAAAGTGCTCATGGGCAAGTCACCTAACTCGGCCAATCAGATTTAAGGACTGGTACTACCCACTTTATAAAAATAACTGTCCCTTACTCTTTTCGTGCTTGATGCTGAAGCTGAAATAACTGTATTTATGTCCTAAGGAATCCATACCTGAAGAACTTGAAGTCATGACCAAGATAACCGAGGAAGAGGAGCGGTTCTATGAAGCTCTGCAGGTATAATTACTTATTGCATCATACAAATTCTGATTCATTTATTCTCTTCCATATAATTCTCTACTAGGGTTGTTGGGGGTTGCCCATCCAGGGTAGAATGTTTTGGGTACTGGGCAGATACACCCAGGACTTGGTGCCAATCTATGGCTGGGCACACACACACGGACAGTCAGACTATATGGGGCAATTTAGAGCATTCAATTTAAATTTAAGCCATGTTTTTGTAATGTGGGAAGAAACCGGAGAACCTGAGGAAAACCCTCGAAGAACATGGAACCACCCAGATGGGGACTCTAACCTGAATCCCCAGCGCTGAGAGCCACACGTGCTAACCACTAAGCCACCGTGATTATATTGTTTTAAAAGCAGAACATGAGTGACTTACCTTTTTGTTCTTGTGGTCCATTAGAGTGGCAGTCTGATAGCAAAAGCTATGGAGGATGCATCCTATGAAATTATCAATGGTCTGCCAGATATTGGTGCCTACATGGAAAGACTGCAGGGTATGTTTACTGTATATGCACAAAATGAACAGATATTATGGATTAAGTTTTCAGTACAGGAGGCACAGTGCTACAGAATGTCTCTAAATAGTTTAACCAAAAGGTATACAAATGTATTTGTCTCAGTATGCTGGGACGTTTGGTGGCCAAACCTAAAACTAATAATAAATCACACAATAAAACAGTTTCTTACTTGAAGGTTGTTTGTTGTTGCAGAATCGTATCAGAATTTGAAGTCAGCTGTTGATGCTCTGAAAGTCCGCTCGACGAACTTGGCATGCTGAAATGGAGTGATCCTTTTTTGGTGCAGAGGATTTTTTATGTTTTTTTTTAATAGCATTTGTCTTAATCATATATTAAATTAATAAATGTCTGTTTCCACATTTTTGACCTTTTTGTATTTTTTTATATATTTTTTTCATTTAGTATCTTCACAGATTTAAGGATCTGCTTGCTTTCCTTCTCTCTGTTCTGGAACCAACCAATCTTTTACTTAATGAAGATTGTGTTGCGGCTGTCCTTGTTTCTCAGGACCAGCATAAAAAGGGCCCGGTCATTTTGTATAAAGAACAAATGTAAATATAATTCTAGAGTTAATACTCTACTGTTTGTTTTAATGGTTTGTGTTTAGAGTCACGGGGAGAGTAACTGTTTGTTAAACTACCACTTGGCCTAATTATTGTTTATATTCACTGTGTTAATTCTGTTTCTATAATTCTATACTAATGAATCGTATTGAAAATAAACACCACAGGTTTCAGGATTGCTGTCCTTGTTTTTTTTTAACGCTAGATACATGTCTGATTTTAAACATAAGGTCTGTGATTTAAAATAAAAGGTTATGTTCAAGTAATTCCAAACATGAAGACAAAGTCTGCTCTTTAATCTTTTAAAGTATCAACCTTAAAAGATGAAAGAATATCCTGCCTAAAAAATGTTTATTGAGAATATTATTACTATGCAAGTTTCGTTTGCTTTTTGGGAAAGTTTTGCCTGTGTGGCTGCAAATGGAAGGTCATGTAAGAAGAGAAGAGTTCTGCGAAGTTGTTTCCATGAAGCTGGACACTTATAGTCCACTGTACTGTGTGGCATTAATGTGTTTGGAAATAATAATGCCCCTGTGGGTGCTTTTGCTTATCTAATATACCAGCTTACATGTTTTAATAAGAAATGGGGGGTCGGGGCATGTTTTTTGTGAACTAATCCTAGACGCGAGGTGTTAGGCATGATGTGTGGCGTTACACTTCTTTCCTGTGATTTTATTTACAATAATGCACAACATTAAGTGCTATAAAACACACACTATGACCGTCAATGTTTTATTCATAAATGAGTTTACTGTAAGCAGGATCATTTAATAAACTGGTCTTTCACAGTGTAATCCAGTTTTTAACGTGAACACTGATGGCAGAGTAATGGGTTTCTGATTTTGCAATCAAATACTGCCATCTAGTGGCCAAATTATAGAACACAGTTTTGGGAATCGGCTCACTGTTTAAATTATTCTGTACTTAATGATTTTAAATGTATTTCATGCATTGGTACGAATGTGAAGCAGTCAGAGATGTGCGTTATTGTCAATGTCATGGCTGGGCAATCAAGAACTACTCGTTTTATAATAAAGCAATAAAGAGGGCTGCATTATGGTAAATCGCAGGAAAAAGGTTTTTGGCATGATGTAGCGGGGTTCACTTGCACATCTATCCTGTGATTTATTTACAATAATGCACGACTTGAAGTGTTGCTTTTGTAGAAAAGTTATAAAAGTACTAATATTAAAACAAGGTTTAATTTATGAATGTGGCTTATCATACAAGACATACTACTATTCATTACCCCAAAATAATTTTGCACATCTGTTCTAGTTTCCAGTGCTATAATGGTGCTAATTGTACTATTTATTTAATTTATGTGGATTAAATTTCGGTTGCATTCCAAATCTGTGTTAATGTGTCGTGACGATAAGAATTTTGATTTCATTTTAAAATAATTATTAATAAATTGGTCTTGCGCAACATTTGATTTACCACATGCAAATTAGTTTAGATTCGACTTTATTTTCATTGTGCAGATTACAAGTTACAGGGCCAATGAAATGTGGTTATAGTGTCTAACCAGAAGTGCAATATATAATACTTGCATAAAGTTCAGTAGTAACAATGACAATGTGTAAACATATATATGTATATGTGAGATATATATATATATGTGTGTATATATTTATATATATATATATATTATATAAATACACTGTTTAAAAAAATAAAGGGAACGCTTAAACAACACAATGTAAGTTCCAGACCTCCATGGGATAATAATTTTGATTTACATTTCGATAATTTTGTTATTTTGTTCTCAATGCATTTCACTGTCTACTACATTAAGATTTTCAACTTAATATATCTAAATATTTTATTCATTTAGATCTAGGATGTGTTCTTTTAGTGATCCCTTTATTTTT
>JAOUQT010298013.1:6098-16448 GCA_025769995.1 Xyliphius kryptos | reverse complement strand
TGTGCCAAGCAGTAATCAGAGCAAAGGGGGCTATTTGGAAGAGACTGGAATTTAAAACATGGTTTCAGTCATTTCACCTTTTTTGTTGGGTACATAACTTCTCATGTGTTCATTCATAGTTTTGATGCCTTCAGTGAGAATCCACAATGTAAATAGTCGTGTAAATACACAAAACACTTTGAATGAGAAGAGCTCACATCCACAACCCACACCCCCAGTTTGTGTATCTGTATGATATTGGGTGGTACTCTGTTACTATATAATTGACTGATTAGATAATTGCTTGAATGAAGTATGCAGGTGTTCCTGATCAAGTGCCTTATAATTTAAAAACCCTCCATGGACAAGTGACCCCTTCAGGGGGTTTTCTGGCTTTTTACCCTGTAAATGCTGGGATAAGAGCCAGAACCTCCCGCTACCCTTATTTGGATAAATGGCTTAGCAAATGAAATAACTTCTGTTTAAGAAACGGACAGAAACTGGTATGACTGGAATCCTGATCAAATGACATGATCATCCTTTGTGAAGACCTACAAAATGTGCGAGTAGAAAAAAAAACATCTTAAGTGAACATATTTAGCAATCGGATCTCACTCCGCCTCCATTGTTTGTTGGTTTAAGAGTTGATAGCGCGGCACGGTGGCTTAGTAGTTAGCACGTTACATTTGGTCATTTAGCAGACGCTTTTATCCAAAACGACACAAGAACAACACAAGTCAGTATTAATAGGAAGAACCAGCTACACTGTAGCACCATCCACCCTGCGCATTACTCCATCTGGCGTTTTTTTTATTTTTTTTTTATTTATTTATTTTTTTTATATAGCATGTGCCTGTGGAAGAAATATGTTTTGAGAAGTTTCTTGAAAATGTTGAGTGAGTCAGCCTTCCGGATGTTGTTAGGAAGGTCGTTCCACCATTTAGAATGAAATGGAGTTGGAATCACCAGGCGACATTCGTCACTAGAACAAGTCGGGGTGTATTTAGTAAAGATGGACTGAAGGTAGGGGGGCAGATCCAGAGACTGTCCTGTAGGCCAGAGTCAGTACCTTGTACTGAATGCAGCAGCTACTGGAAGCCAATGAAGAGAGAGGAGTGATGGAGTGACATGAGTTTGCTTTGGCTGGTTGAACACGAGTCGGGCTGCGGAGTTTTGAACCAATTGCAAAGATCTGATTGTTGATTTTTAGAGACCGGCAAGAAGAGCATTACAATAGTCGAGCCGGGATAGGATGAGGGCCTGGACCAGCAGCTGAGGAGCCTGTTCTGTTAGGAAAGCTCTGATCTTCCTGATGTTCTACAGAATGAATCTGCAGTAACGGCCAGTTTTAATGACCTGATCTGAAGGTTTAAGATGATCGTCAATTGTGAAACCAAGATTACGGAGCGAGTCGGTTGGAGAGATTGTGGAGCCGTCAATTTGGAGGTTCAGGTCATGATGAATTGTGGGTTCAGCTGGGATTGAATGAAGCTCAGTCTTTGCCAAATTTAATTTAAAATGATGGGCCTTCATCCTCAATGTTGAGACTGAGGGGTCGTCAGGGGAAAAAGCCAAATGAAGCTGAGGGTCATCAGCATAGCAACGGCAGGAAAAACCATGTGTCTTAATGAAGGTGACCAGCGATGACGTATAGTTAAGAGCAGGGGTCCAAGTACTGAGCCCTGCAGGACCTACATATCCATCAGCAGGTCTTGTGCAGAAAAACATGTTATAGCGCCACCTGGTTCCACCCAATGTAAGGTGGAATCTCCAGTGGTTGCACCACCACGCTCCCCTTCAAAGAGGATCTACAGCTATATTCTGACTGAGCTGCCCTTCTAATGGAGGAGCGCTCACCA
This sequence comes from Xyliphius kryptos, assembly GCA_025769995.1. Classification (NCBI taxonomy): domain Eukaryota; kingdom Metazoa; phylum Chordata; class Actinopteri; order Siluriformes; family Aspredinidae; genus Xyliphius; species Xyliphius kryptos. The sequence continues at coordinate 14,610 of JAOUQT010298013.1, read as the reverse complement.
TGAGATGTTTAACTCCTGATACTAACCCTCCATGTTAACATGGTTTTAAGTCAGAGCCTCTGAATCCCGGTTTCTCCTCCTCGGATCAAAATGTAGGTTTAAACTCGGCCATAAATCTTGGCTCCCAATGGAAACTTTGCCCTCCAGAAACATCGGATAAATTTTATTCCTGAAGAGCAGCCTCGAAAGCAAAGAGGCATCGCGCCAGCATTTCTAATGCCATCTCACACACCTGAGCTCAAACACACACACACACACACACACACACACACACACACACTCCTAAAGCAGATTAAATTCCTGTGCAGGGGACTTTTCAGTAAAGTTGCTTTCATAAGGGGTTACAGCAAAGCCACCCAATTCAGCACCTACCTCTGAGTGACTTTACACCTCCCCTCGCTCGCTCCAGCCCTCAGCGCAGATAAGAGCCACATTCATCAGAGAAACTCACCAACGCCTCAGAAGGGCAAAGTAACGGAGCAGAGTCGTCGGCTTTTATCACGATCATCTTCCTGCCTCTCTCTCTCTCTCAGTCCGTTACTTTATCCCGCTGACGTCTCGCTGATGAATTCATTAAAGCGGCGACGCAGTTTCATGAATTCTTTCATTGGTTATGCATCTGAATGCCTTATGTCTTGGTTTCTATTGGAAACCTCAACGCTACTACAATGAGGGTTCCTAAACCTCCTCATGCTGCTCAATGCTTGAGGTCCTGATCTACAAGGAACAAAGGTACATATCTGCCACTGCTGGGTCCCCGGGAAGGGTCCTTAAAATCGGTGTATGATGTCAGATTGCAGGCGGATGTGGGTGAGATACGGTACCTGAACTTCACTGAGCCAAAGGAGGCCATTGACCCATCATCATCATCCATACAATCATCTATTATCTTCTGCTTAATCCTAATCTAAGATCCCGGGGCGGTTCCCAATGCCCAGGACATGTTGGGCGCTTGCAGATACACCAGGACACTCACTCTTACTTACAATCTAGAGCAGCCCATTTATCTTCAATCCATGTTTTTGGATTGTGGAAGCAAACAGGAGAACCCTGAGGAAAACCATGCGGAAACGGGGAGGACATGGAAAGTTCACCAAGATTAGGATTCCAGCCACGGATTCCGGAGAGCAATAGGGGTTAGGTGCCTTGATTGAGGGCACTTCAGCCACAGAACTTGGTGGGACCGGGAATCAACTTGGGGACCTTCAGGTCATGAGGCTGGTTCCTTAACCACAAGCCTCCAACTGCCTTACGAAGCTCAGAACCAGGATGTGCTCCAGGCCGGAGGAAAATAAACAATGTGGGCCAAAGTCCAAATTTAGAACGAGGCTTAGTAGAATGTTTTGCTCTGAAGTCACCACAGGGCAAACGTTTAGGTACAGTATAAACAATAGAATGCCCTTCTGTTCTTCATCAGTCTCCGATACCAGTCCCACCCAGTGTCTGTCATGCCACTCCAGCGTCCCCTAGGGCCATCTGGACCTTTAAGATTTCAAATAATGGGATTCAACAAACCCATAATGTTCTCTGTGTGAGGTTTGTCCTTCATACCAACTTTACTGCGGTACACATGGTGACACTTCCTCTTCTCCAGAGTTAATTAGTGACCTGTGGGTGATTTCGATGACCCCAGGAGCACCACCTCATATCTGCACCCCAGCTTTGACATTTTCCCTGGACGACCCGAGAGACCGCACAGAGTGCAGTCAGAGGGAAACGGAGCAACAACTGAAAGCATGAAAGTTCAAAGAGACCGAGCGCAGAGAGCGAGGGATTGTTCACCCATCTACATTCAGTTGTTGTTCTTATTCAGAAGTTACAGAACATTGAAATGGATGCTAACCCCGAGCCCTATCCCATTACATCATGCAGATAAAGGAGCAGGATCGTAGCTACACAATATAATTAATAAGCCAGAGGTGTAAAGAAAAATATCGTATTGAACGTATTTAACAACGTCGCACAGAAATGGAGTTAAATCCAAGTTCCTTTCGTCGCCTGTGTGGCTCGAGCCATCATGTGGCGCTCGCTGTGGGCTGGCTGGATGTGAAGGCTCTATCCATTAATCATCTGTGACACATCTGGATTGAGGCTTTTGATTACTGAACCTATTTGGCACGGGGTTAATTGCACCAAAAACCAGCCACATGTGTGACAGCTTAAATAGTTTTCAAACCGACCCGAAGCTCGCGGACTTATTGTTTGGAAACGAGCCAGCGTGTAAATGCCAGCGCAGAAATGTGCTGTTTGTTTATTTAGAGGCGTCAACATCTGGTCATCATCAGTGGCTTTCTGCCCGAAGGGACGGTTACGAGCGATACAGTCAAAGACGCAATTAGGTCTCCAGGTGTAACCACTTGCCGGTACGGGGAGGACATGCAGGATACACAGATAGTTGTTCACCTCAACGAAACCTTGGAATCCGATCCGAGAATTTCTTACTGTGAGGTGGAGGCGCGGTCAACCGATGATGCACCTACCAAATATAAGTAAACTGGATTCCCGGTTCGAGTCCCGATCTGGGTGGAGTTTCCATGTCCTCCCCGTGTCCATGTGGGTTTTCACGTCAGGTTCTCTGGTTTCCTCCCACTGTCCAAATTCCAGGTAAATTAAATGTTCTAAATTGCCCTGTTTGGTTTGTGTGGATGTGTGGGTGAGTGTGTGCCCAGGGATGGATTGGCACCCTGTCCTGGGTGTATCTGCCCAGCGCCCAAGATGCTCTCCCCTGGATGGGCATGGGGAGCCCAATCGTGACCCTAAGAAGATAGTGAATGGATGGATGGATGGATTGAGACTCCCACTCACTCCACCTACAGGTTCTTATACGATTGGTCTTTCCATCACAGTTATAACAGCTGCCAGGATTTCTACAAGATTATGGAGGGTTTGTGATTTGAGGTCAGGCATTGATGTTGAGGGAGGGAAAGGACTTTGCTCGCCATGGCCATCTAGATCATCTCACGGTTCCCACAGCATTATAAGCACACAAATGTCCATACTTTTAAAAGAAGAGTTTTGGAATGCTCCTCTCGTTTTGTGACGCAAAGCTATATAAACAACTAGACGACTACCAGTGCGTTGCTACGGTGACTCACTTGAGAGACTGACACTGAGATTTATTAATAGTCATTGCGAAGCACATTGTGGATTGGGTCCCCTGGTGGACCCCATTGGGAATTGTTTGAAATTTTTGATATCTCTATGAGTGTAGAGGTCGTCCTGTACGTCTCTGCCAAATTTGAAGTATGGGATGTGCATGGAAATATACAATTAATGCAGGACCCGCATTTTGGATTGGGTTCCCTGGTGGACCCCTGTGGGAATTGTTTGGAATTTTTGATATCTCAATGAATGTAGAAACAATCCTGGACATACCTGCCAAATTTGAAGTTTGTGGGATGTGTGGAAGTGTGGAATCAGAGTAGGGCCCATATTTTGAATTGGGTCCCCTGGTGGGCCCCCTGTGGGAATTCTTTTGGAATTTTTGATATCTCTATGACCAAGTGCATGGTGGGGAATGACGGTGCCAAGTTTCAATCTCGTGAAGTGGGAGAATTAGTGATGAGTCAGTCAGTGAGTGAGTGAGGGCTTTGGGTTTTATACGTATAGAAGACAGAAGATAACTACTGTAATCCAAGTACACGGTGAGAAAATAATTAGGCAGCAATGGATAATTGGGTTATTACGATGTTAAATAAGGACGACAGTAAGTGAACAATGTAACGAGAAAATGTGATTAAGAAATGAAGCAACATAAACCAGAGCACACGGGAACTGTATATGAGAACACAGAATATAAAGGCAGAGGAGACAGCAGAAAGAATAACAGTAGAAAGAAGAAAGATGATGATGTGTACTAAGAAAAGCACTGGCTGTTTAGGGAAAAGCTAAATTAGGCTAATCAAAAAAAGAGGCATAAGAGGCCTAAGAATCCGCACTCACTGAATGATGTCGATGTAAAACCCGGATGCAGGGAGTAAACAAGGAAACCTCCAGACATAGAACAGCAAAACTTAGACAGGAAAAATAAAAATATAAGGAGAAGAGGAACCAGAGACAGCTGTCAACTAAAGAAAGAAAACTTTTCTGTATAAAAAACACAGAACTTTATTCAAAAGGGAAAATAAAGAACAAGGCGATTTGAAGGATTTAGACCCAAGTGCAGTAAAACCCAAAAGACAAGATGAAAGAAAAAAAGAATGGGCATCCAGGTCCGAAGCCCATGTTTTCCTCGTGTCCACATGGTGTGGGTTTCCTCAGAGTTCTCTTGTTTCCTCCCACAGTCCAAAAATATGGATTCAAGGTGCAATGGCTGCTCCAAATTGCCCCATATAGTGAGTGTGTGAGTGAAAGAGTGCCCAGCTATAGCTCAGCGCCTTGACCTAGTTGTATCTGCCCAGCAGAGGAACGTTCCCTCCTAGATGGGCATGGGTGGCATTGTTTGTACATTGACCCCAAGATCCTCTCGCTGTGAGGTGAGAGTCGTAACCCCAACACGCAACACCTGACAGCATTCACACTGTTAGCTTTTTAAAGTAATACATCATTATATTAAATCTTTCCAACTCATCCAGCAGTGTCTTAAAATAGAATCCAGTTACAAAAGAAATAAAACAGTGATGAATTCAATTATCACGAGGCTTTTTCACCGACACTTCAAAGAAAAATGAAAACCGCTCAAATACGTGAGTGCGATCGTGTCACATGTCATCTGAAATTCCTTCCACAAACATCTTAAAACCCAGAGGGCCGTGCCGTTTATTATTTCTGGGATGACTATTGCATTGTGGGAACGGATTTGTGCTGGATGAAGTCTAACTTCTATTTGCAGATGGTGTTCGTAATTCTGAACCGTTCTGGATGAACATCTGCCCAACAGTTCAGTCTACAGATCCACCGGGGTCCTCAGCACCCTCTCTCCTTTTTCCTCGCATCTTTGCAATTAAAAATTAGACATATCCAGATGGTAGAAATTACACCACAAGCTCTTTTTTGCGCCCCACTCTCCAACAAATAGCTGGTGGAAAAATAAAAGAGCTAGAGCAGAACAACTCTATCCAGCACTTGGAGAAACAGACACTCGCTCAGCTTGTCCTTCTGCAATGCCATGCTTTCAGGAAGCTCCCTGATGGCGTCTAATTATAGTTCTGAAGATGTCAGCACTTCTGAGCCTCTTTCAGAGCGACATGCTTCATGAGGCAGCAAGTTTAGGTGAATACTTGGAAACAGTGATAAATCACAGGAGATCATTTAAGTGATCTGTAATAATCTGGAAATTCAGGTTCTTATGAGTTAGGCTCCACTTTGAGTTTAAGGTTTTTGGATTAGTATTAACACTCAGGATAGAAAATCATAATGGACAGCACACTATACACAAGAAAATATTCAGTATTCCATTTTGTGTCCATTCATAAACAAGGCATAACGCCTGTGTAACACCTTGGACAACTCTTACCTTTCATTTCCAAACGGTATAAAAGCTGATGTAACCCAAAAACTATTTCTTGGAAAAAGGATCGGTACAGAAAACATTGTCAGGTATGTAATGGATGTTTTTAAACTAATTTAGTTGAATTATATGATTCCAGGTCACTTTTTTCTAATTCCAGATAATCATTCTTTTTTTCATAAAACTAAAAATAATATTTAAGATACTTAAGTCTGTAATAAATGATCGAACCAGTCATTTCTAAATGCTTTTAAAGATAACATATTTTTTTTCCAGAGAGTTTCCTCTGGGTTCAGTTCAAAAACATGGTGTGGCGCGAGGGCGTGATGGGCGTGATGGGCGTGGTTGTCAGACGGTAGCCGGGTTCGGGAGGCGGCTCTGGTAAGAGGTCGCATCTGTCCGGGGACGAGTTGATGACTAATTGCTCTCTCTGGGTTGCAGTGAAAAGGAACCGGAAGAGAGGAAAGGGCAGCAAGCCGGTGGGACTGAGGACGCAGTACGCACGAGTCTGAGTTAAAAGTCAATAAAGTTTTTTGTGTTACAAACACTTCCGTCTGAGCCCAGTCACACATGACGACTAGGGAACTACCACAGTGCCCCGTTACCCCCCCGTGTCTCCATCGGCTCCTCAGTCTGCGCCTCCCTTAGCAGGTGGAGTTGCTGTTGCTGGTCGGCGCGCATGGCCAGCAGAGCCTGCGTTTGCTCCAACGGTGAGCTTTCCATGTCACACTTCTCACTGAACTCCCAGGTTTCGGCCCCACTGTGGAAGTTCCTCAACACTCGGACACCACCGTTTGTAACACAAAAAACACATTATTGACTTTTAACTCAGGCTCGCGCGTACTGCGCTCTCAGTCCCTCCGGGTCGCCGCCTTTTCCTCTCTTCGGGTTCCATGTCACCGCAACCCAGAGAGAGCAATTAGTCATCAACTCGTCGCCAGACAGGTGCGACCGCTTACCGGCCCCGCCTCCCGAACCCGGCTCCCGTCTACCGACCACGCCCATCACGCCCTTGCGCCACACATGGTTCAAGGTAAACTGGCTGCTCTAAATTATTCTAATACTGTGTAAATTATCCATATAGTGTGTGTCTGTGGATTTGTGTGAGTGAGCATGTGTCCAGTGATGGATTGGTGCCCAGTCCTGGATGTATATGCCCACTGCCCAAAACATTCTCCCTTGGATGGGCATGAGGATCACCCCACCTCCGAGCACGAGACCCTAGTAGACTTTGATTATCAAAATGATGATGAGATAAAATTACATTTCTGAAACCTTAAATTAAAAATAAAACCTATAAAACAACTTTATTTACTAATTTGAATGATAAATATATCTGTAAAAACACTGGTTCAGAACCATCTAATATATATATATATATATATATATATAAACATCAAATGTTTAGGAAAAAATGTTTTTACTTTTTGCTAAACAACTAAAATGCATGTACGTTTTTTTTATACACGTTTAAATATTAGGTTTATTTCAGACTGACTTCACTGAGAAGCGATGTAGCAGAATCTACGTTACCCTACAATGTAGAGCTCCTGCTGAAGAACTACACTGTATGAAGTATAAAAGACCTATGTTCATCTGAATTAGTTGTGGTTCGTGATCCTCCCCTTTGAACTCTCCTTATTCATCATCTCCAACACCTGAACTACATGAACTACACCACGGACTTCAAACAACTGCTGCACTCACTACAGCCCAGCCCCAACGATCTGTTCAATCCTCCTTTAATACAGTTTAAATAATAGATATCTATTATTTTTTACCAGTTCTGTTTGATGCTGTGATTTAAAGTTTCTTCAGAACTTTTATCTTTTATAAAACCTTAACTTTTACTCTTGGATGCTCAGAGTAACTCGCAGGAGAAGGAACATAATACAAAAAAGGGTCTAATTGAGGGGTTTCTTACATTACATTTGGTCATTTAGATGTTTTTATCCAAAACAACCTACAAGCATCCCACTTAATGGCTGGGGCCAGAGCACATGCAGGGTTAAGGGCTTTGCTCAAGGAACCACATTGGTAACCTTAGTGGAACTAGGATTTGACCCCACAACCCTTAGATTGCTAGCCCAACAACCTAACCAGTGAGCTACCTCACCATGTCGGGTTACATTTTGGTGCCAAAACCCAGGAGATGAAGATGAATGTGGCGCAATTAAGACAGTTGAGGGCTTCACATGGATAGTTCCTCAGTGGGGATTTACAGCGCTGGACAACTTCAGTTCTAGAGAAAGTGTGATGTGGAGTGAGAGCGGTGTGTGCGGAGGCATGGCAGGAGACAGTAAGGTTTGAAGGTCAACGATGCTCTTGTATCCTTATCGTGCTGGGTTTTAGCACCAATCTGTCTCAGGATTTTTCAAGCAAAAGAATGGAATTAAAAAAAACTACAGAGCGGCACATTGGCTCACTGGTTAGAATGTTTTGCCTTGTAGCGCTGTGAATCCAGGTTCGAATCTCAATCTGGGTGGAGTTTCCATGTTCTAGCATGTTTCTGCGTGGGTTCTCTCCGGATTCTCAGGTTTCCTCCCACAGTCCAAAAAAATGGATTCAAGGTTAACTGGTAATTTCTCAATTCGGGACGATGGTGCGCCACTCATGGTTGATGCTCTGGAGGGCGTGCGGTGAGCCCTGCCCATGTTAAAACGGATCGTCCTGAACTGGGACCCGTCACTGGTGCTGGAGACCCTCTCAATGCCCCCCTTCGAGCCTTAGCTTTAATTTTCTGTCGTACAAGAATGCACTTTCACCTCTGTGAAGCGTGTCAGTGATCTGCATGCTTTCTCAGTCCACCCATCCTGCATGCACCATCAGGTAAAGAGTTGCACTTAGGCCAAATGCGGCCTTTGTGCCAAAAAGCTTTTCCGTCTCTACAGTCTCGTTCAGTCGTTCCACCCGCCCCCTTTCTTCTCGGCTGAGGAGCGGAGACTACATTCGCTCTGCCCAGAGCAAGCCCTCAACACTTACCTGAGCAGAAACGAAGCATACAGGAAGAGTGACCGACTCTTCATGTCATGAGCCCCCCCCCCCCCCCCCCCCCCCCCCCCC